>JBBPKN010001329.1:0-17949 GCA_038089275.1 Pulveroboletus cf. rosaemariae | reverse complement strand
CTGTTCTTGTTCTTGTTCTTGTTCCTGTTCCTGTTTCTTTTTCACTTCTTCCTATTATCTTTTAGTTTCAGTCTGACTTAATTGGACATTATCTTCCCTAATATCTCCATTCATCTCTTAGATACTTAGACACTTATTTCGCTTCTGAAATTGCACCTGTCTTATTTCACTACATACTTAGATAGTTCTGCCCTCTGAGGTATAAGTACTGTAGTTCTATATCTTGTATCTTAGTATGAATATTAACATAAACACCCTTGTCTTGTCATCATCCTTACTCTGATTGAGCTACTCAGCTCACCTTCTGACCCTCCAGAATACTCCAGAGGACCTCTGGGGCTGAGCAATATCCTTGAAGGAATTGTAAGGCTCTACTCTCATAACTAGGCTTGACTCTCCTAATCTTGCCTTGTTCCCCCATGTTGAGTATCAAGAACACCCTTTCCCTACATGACCAATTCCTCCATAAATTGGAACACTGTGAAGTGCAAGGACACACCATATAAGGTGAAGCCAAGTCCTGTTCAACCAATGCAATCTATCTCAACTCTTCACTGGAGATCTCCAGACCTTCTGGAAATATCTGGAGTTTAAGCCTGGTTTATGTTGGTATAGCAAGGAGAGTATAAGTTTTAACAGTATAGAATATAAGTGATTCAGGCTAAAAGCCTTGTATTGAATCTCACTATGTATTTATATCTATCCTATCAGTGCACAAACCATTTCTGGGGCAAATGGGAATACTAAATAAGGAAATAGGGCATAGGGCATGCTGACTAAGAATATGACCAAGCAGCCATGCAGATAAGGGATATATAAAAAGACTATGTAGAATAGAAGGGAAGAGTCAAGGGTAAGTGGAAATTAAAATATACTCTTAGCCATGAGGTTAAGAAGATCCCATCTAGATCTCTGTCATAATCACGTCTTGATTCTCATCTGGATCAAGATCAGATTCATCAGAGATTAGATCAGGAGATCTCTATTATCTGAAATGCTAGATTCAATCATAAGCTGTACCTGTAAATCTGTTAAAACCTATACCAGTACAAGTATAATTTTAAAACCAGCTCTTTTCTGAATGAAACCCTTGATGCTGAAGGAAGGTTATAACTCCAGAGGAATCTAGGAAGGGTTTCATTAATTGAATGGGACTCAGCTTCACCTTATGTAATATGCCCCTGCACTTTCCAGTGTCCCAATTTACATAGATGTTGGAGATGAAGAAGAGGACTGTCTTGGTGCTCAACAGGAGGGACAGGCAGGATGAGGAGAGTCAAGCCTAGTCATGGAGGTGGGGCCTTACAACTCCTTCAAGGATGTTGCTTGATCTCAGAGGTTCTCCAGAGTAACCCAGAGGGTCAGAGTAAGCCCAAGAGCTCAAGCAGAGCGAGGACAAAGACAAGGGAGTATTTATGCTGATATTCCTACTGAGGTACAGGATACAAAACTACAGTACTTATACCTCAGAGAGGCAGAACTATCTAGGAGTATAGCAAAGTAAGACAGTTGCAAACTCAGAAGCAAAGCAGATGTCTAAATATCTAAGAAACAAATAAAGATGTCAGAGAAGATAATGTCCAATCATGTCAGACTGAAACTGAAGGGTGACAGGATGAAATGAGGGAAAGCAAGGAACAGGAACAAAACAGGAATAGTGACAATGATGGTAATGGTAACTGAGAGTGGGAATAATAATAGAGTTATACTGGAACAGTCCAGAGATGATGAAATGGAACTAAGGTAGTACTTAACTGGAACAGAGATAGACTGAAAATTGAATAGGGCAGAGTGGGAGCAGAGGGCCAGGGGAGCATATACTGATGGAGGGGCAGGAAGTGTATATGCATAGCTGGTGCAGACTGGAATGGTGACAGAGGGTCAGAGTTGCCTGGAGGAGAGTCAGAGGGCTAGAGTAGCTTACTGGATACAAGGACCAGTTGTAAGCCAGGTTAGGATGGGGTTGGAATTGGGTTGGAGGTACAGGATATGACAGTATCTCCCTCTTAGGCCTGAACCCTTGAAGGCTGTTGGCCCAGGGTACAGAGGATATGGACACATGATCTAAGATAGCATGGTGATGGGCATGTAATTGTGCATTTAGTAATATCAGGGGTAGAGTAAAGGGTTGTGAAGGTAATAAGCACATGACCTTGTTTAGTGACAATGGGGTGAAAGAGCAGAGTTGCTTGGCTCACTCATGAATAAAAATGGGGACTTCACAGTAGCTCATTCTTCCTTCATTACAACAACATGGCCACATTCAATGACATCATAACCTGGACTGAAGAATGCATTGCAGAATGCACCAACAACAACAAGGTGTTGAGCAACATCAAATATACTGAGTGCAAGAGATGTGCAAAGGCATGAAAAGAGAAGGAATGGAGGAGGGTGAAAGAGGCCCAGAAGGTGGCAGAGAAGGCTGCCCAAAAGCAGGCTGAGGAGGCCAAGAGGGCCCAGTGGGTGGCAGAGGTGGCTGCCCAAGAAAAGGTAAGTACCATGGTCATTTACCTGAGAGCAGGACAACTGAAGGCCATCAGGCAGCATGAGTGCAGGCCCAAGTGGGGCCCAGTGGTGACAAGGGAAAGCAGAGGGCAGAGGAGGCACTGGCATGCCAAAGGTATGAAGATAGGAAAGTAAAGTACACAGTGGGTGTGGGGAAGTCCACATTGTGCTTGGCCTGCCAAGAGGCCAAGGCAAGGTGTGAATACCCAGGGGAGAAGAAGCTGGTGCAGAAACAGTGATGAAGGGATGTGGAGGAGAAGCAGCCCAAAAAAAGAGCTTACTCAGAAAGAGCAGAGGGTGGTGCCAAGCAGGTGGCAGAGAGCTATTGCCTGCTGGTGGCAACCATATGGGAGGTGGGGAGCCAGATGGTACAGGAGATAAGGAGGGAAAACCAGCTGCTAGTGTGGCTGGTCAACATCCTTGATCCCACATGGAGAGTGAGCAGAGAAGATGCAGAGAGTGGGTTAGAGGACAGCAAAGAGGAAGAGGTGGCAGGAAAGGTGGCAGAACTCAGGATGGAGATCTGGGAGGGAGCAGGGAGAAAAGATAATGAAGATGTAATGATATTAGAGTGGAGTAGTAGTTACTCTAGTTTGTCTTTGTAACAGAGATCAGGATTCAGAATGACTTGGGGGCTGGGAATTAGAATATGAAAAGAGGCATCAATAACTACTGAAGTGAAGGCTTTGCAAGCCTTGAGTGAACAAGTTTGGAGCAAATGCAGAGTAAGTCCAGAAAGCAAGGTTTCCACAAATTGCAATAATCTGTCAAGATGAAATCTCATAACCAGGCAAGTGGTGCCTTGGTTGGTCATGGGGCAATACAGAGAACAAAAGAACAATCAAGAAGGAAATGAAAGAATGAACTGAATTTCCTAGAGGGACAAGATTAAAGACTGATGTCAAAATGGTCACTTCTGACATAGAGGCAGAGAAACTAAAAAGGAATGAAGGAGGCAGAAGCAGAGAGACATGGGGCTTCAGGAAGACTGCTGGAGAGAAGGTAAAAAATTAGACTAGAGCCTGATAGTCAAACAAAGA
This sequence comes from Pulveroboletus cf. rosaemariae, assembly GCA_038089275.1. Lineage (NCBI taxonomy): Eukaryota > Fungi > Basidiomycota > Agaricomycetes > Boletales > Boletaceae > Pulveroboletus > Pulveroboletus cf. rosaemariae. Next base: position 14,401 of record JBBPKN010001329.1, on the reverse strand, counting down.
ATTCAAAACAAATATTGAAAGATTCAGATCTAGGGCAGGAAAAAATGAAGTTGAGGAAGGTTTTTTATCTTCAAAGGGAACTGAAACATGCTGATTGCCAGCAAGACAGTTTATTGTGCAGCTAGGGATCAGAGCTAAATCAGAGTTGAATGGGATTCTGATAAAGCAGGTAGAGGCAGAAATGTTAAAGATATATCCCATTCCTGATGTCCTTATTCAGTGAGCTCCAATACTGGTCTGATGAACAACTTGCTCCTTATCTCCTTGACAGGGTGGATCTAATGTGGGCCAAACATCTGGAGCATATAAGGAGGAGGTTAGTCAGCCATATGATTTTAAATTGGAGGGATGCTATGTAATCATCAGGAAAACAGGGATCTGGGACCTAAGGCATGGGAGAAGTAGCCAGAGGGGCAGAGCAGACACAATCCAGAGATTCAGCAGTCAGGGGAGATAGGGGATCAGAGCCTGTGGGGAACTGCCTGGTTGCAGATTGCTAGATGCGATCAGCAGTTACTAGTGTGGTTACTAGATGCTATCCCCTCCTCAAAGTTGATATCCCATCATTGACTAGAAGACAGAAAACAAAGGGGCCAGAGGCAGCATATGTTATAGTTTGCTTTTTCATTTTTCTGATTATGTGATCTTATCTTATCTTTCCACATGGTTATCTAATCTTTTATCTTATCTAGGCACATGATGGGTCACATGACAGGTCTAGACCCAGGGCATAGGGTTAGCCTCATGTCTTCAGCCTTGTTTTCATTTCTATTGTTCTTCCATTTTAGAAGTCTCATTCTTTTCAGCCATTGGCTATTCTTATGAGAGCTTCTCTTTCATTTAATGGTACCTCAGGGTCTGTGGGAATCTTCCCATCAGGGTCTTGGTTCATGCACCATTCTGTACTGTATAAATACTGTAGCCTTAGCACATCTCAAGCCTGTTACATTCCATGCCAATGGGTCAACTCTGCTATGTTCTGATGCAACTCCAGTTGCTTCTATGCTTTAAGCTGTGTGTTTCCTAGTTCCCCTTACCTCCATCTTCTCCTACCTAATGATTGATTACAACTTTACCTATACTAACTCCATACCATTCTGATACAACTCCGTTGTTCCTCCAACCTCACTTTCTGTTCCTGTTTCTTTGTGCCACATTTCTCCCTGTCATCACTTAGTTTCAGTTTGACATTATTTGACATTGTCTCCTCTGACATCTCCATTCATATCCAGGATGCATTGGCACCTGCTTTGCTTATAAGACAACTCCTTTCATACCTCCATTCCCTCCTTAAATAATCTGTCTCCCTAAGGTATATAAGTACTGGAGTTCAGTATCTTGGACTCTAGTTTAAATATCAACCATAATATGACATTATGATCCCCCTTCCCCAGACCCCTTCTGCCTCACAACTTGATGTTGTACCCTACCCTAAAAGTCCCTCAACTTATTCCACAGCTTGATATTGTGTCTCTTGTTGGAAAAAAGCCCTCTGACCGTTCCTGATTCTTCGATAGTTTCCAACCCCTCCATAAATTGGGGCACTTGATACTGGCATAAGGGCACACCACATAAGGTGAAGCCAAGCCCTGTCCACTCCGGAGTTATCCAGAGTACTCCCCAGAGTATGTCAAAACATTTATAACAAAGCCCCAGTCTTGAGCACTTGTATCTTTACTGCAGGTGGCCTCACTAGTGGCTTCTATTCCATTATCCTTTGCCTTACCCTTGATTGGGTTTGTTTGTCTCATCATCTATCATCTGAAAATGACAACACAACACTTGCTTAAGACTTTTTACCAGTCAAGGGCACTCATTGCAGAAAATCACTTGTATGAAGAAAGGATATGCTTGGGGGCATGAAGAAAAGCTTGCTGAATTTGTAGTTGAGGCTATCACTGGTTTTAGCAATAATCAATCAGGAAGGGAGTCATTTCAAAAGAGATTCAATGACTTTGAGCAACAGATACTAAAAGATTTTAAAGAGAAGCGAGGAAAAGATAGAAAAATTGCCATCACTTCTAGGCTTTGCACACTCTGTTCATCCCAATCCCTCAAAACAGTCTCTTGCCTTCCTGAAACCATAGCCAATTGTGTCACCCACCAGCAATCTCCCATCCCCATCAACAGAGTTGGGTTCAGTCCTTTCATTCTGAGATTCTGTCCCATTCCCAAAGCTCCAACCCCACCTCTTATTCTGAAGCCCAAGCCCAAAGCCAAAGACTTCCAAAATGTCTATGGATCTTGGCAATTTGATGAGAGAATTGATGGAAGGATTTACAAAGATGAAAGGATCAAGTTCAAAGAAAATATCTGACCTGGGAAAATGGGGTGGTAAAAAGAAAAATTGGAGAAAGTGGTTTGTTTTGATGTTGGTCTGGCATGTGGAACAAAAGTGGAGAAACAATAGAGAACAGACCACCACTGTTCTCTCTTGGTTAGAAGGCAAAGCTTCAGGCTATGCACAGATCATGTATGAAAAGTATATCAACAAGGAGACTGAGGTGGATGAACATGGAGATGTTTTAGATCTAAATGCCTGGCCAGATTATGCCAGCATTGCAAGGGAGCTATATGCATATTTTCACATAGACAAACTAGCTCATGAAGCATTGAAGAAGTTGGAGATGTTAAGACAGAAGGGGTCAATTGATGAGTATCTACAGGAGTTCAAAGTACTCAAGGTAGACACAGGGGTCAGCAATGACCATGCATTCAAATTAATGCACACCCAGATGCAATTTCGCATTTATCAACAGGTTTGTGTTATAGTCCGATTTTTCAAACTTTGATCATGTGACCTTATCTTATCTTCCTCATGTGGTTATCTAATCTTTTATCTTATCAGGGCACGTGACGGGTCACATGACTGGTCTAGACCCAGGGCATAGGGTTAGCCTCATGTCTTCCAGCCCGTTTTCATTTCCGTCTTGCTTCCATTTTAGAAGCCTTGCTCTCTTTCAGCCATTGGCTATTCTCACGAGTGCTTCTCTTCTTTTTGATCACCGTTCAGGGTCTGTGGGAGTATTCCCATCAGGGTCTTGGTCCGTGTGCATTACTGTAGCCTATATAAACTGTAGCATAGATGTCTCAAGACTCCCAGTCTTGAGCACTTGTACCTATAGTGCATTGTGTTCACTTGTACTCCTCTATCTCACTATCCATTCACTCTATTCTCATCATCATTCGGAAGCCCTAGACTAGGGTTCAAGGTAGCAACAGCGAACGCAGTGCATAACACTTGCTCAAGACTTCAATACCAGTCTTTGGGCTTAAAGGCAGTAAAAGGAATAAGTACGCTCTCATGCGAAAGGACTTTCCTTGGGGGCATGAAGAACAGTTAAAGGAGTTTATCTTTGAGGCAGTTTTAGGATTCGAGGACGACGAATTAGAACGTCAATCGTTTCAAAGGAGATTCGATCGGTTCGACGAACAAACAAGGAAGGATTTTAAGGCTAGCAAAGGAAGGGACAGAAAGGTCATGGTATCAGAAAGATTAAGATCGCTTAGGCCCTCTTCGGTCCTAAAAAAGGTTAACAGGAAACCCCAAACAGTAATTCAAGGTGTCGGCTCCATTTCGCCACTCAGCAGAACCAGACAGCTCGTCCAATTCACCCGAGAACAACGACATTGAACTCGGGTCTATTCTACTGGAACAGCCCAATCTACCATCCCCAGGCCCTTCTCACCAGCTCCCCCTCTTCCAGCCATTGACCCGTACGACGATACCTGGGACCATGGATACTGGCGATTTGATGAAGCAACTGGCAGACGAATTTTCCAAGATGGGCGGATCAAGGAAGATCAGAGATCCTGGGACTTGGAATGGAGATAAGTCCAAATGGAGAAAGTGGTTTGCATTACTCTTGATATGGGTGGTCGAACAGGAATGGAAGACCAATCGGCAGCAATGCGCTGCTGTATTATCAAGGTTAGAAGGAAGGGCGGAAGGTTTCGCACAGATAACATTGGAAAAGTATATCAATGCAGAAGGAGAATACGATGGTCTCGGGATGAGGAAAGGAGATGACGCCTGGCCGGACTTTGGAGGAATCGCATTGGAAATGCGAACATATTTTAGGATTCAGGAAATGGCACATGATGCCATGAAGAAGCTAGAAGGGCTGAGGCACCGTGCCTCAATAGATGAGTACCTGCAATCTTTCGAGGTACTAAGGAAGGACGCAGGAGTTAGCTTTGAACATGCTGCAAAGCTACTCAGGGAACAAGTCCAATTTAAGGTTTATCAACAGGCTATAATGCAGGGGATCAAAGAAGATTTCTTTGATCTAGTAGAACAAATGCGGACAATTGGGAGAGGCTTTGAGCAGATGGTGGTAGAACGCTCGGCTCCTCGATTTCAGAATAGGTTTCCACCTCCTCGAGGCCCCCCTCCAAACAATTTTACACCAACACCTCGATTTACAAATACAGGAGTTCAACTGGGCAGAGGGGCCCCTATGGATGTCGATAGGCAAGGTGCGGCGACGGTGAACACGCCGGTCCGCACATGCTTTAGATGTGGAAAAGCGGGACATCTACGATGGGAATGTCGAGGGAAGTATAACCCTTTGGCACCAAGGCCGGATAACAATTTCAGGAAGAACTCACAGGTATCAAGGCAACAAGGAGCGCAAGCTCAATACGTACAACCGGTGAGATTTGGAGAATTTTCTCCACCGGATAAAGATGGTTGGCAATCGGCCGAACCCACGGGTATTGGTCCAGTATACAACATGGCGGACACAGCTAGATTCCAGGAAATCCCAGCAGCCTCTTGGGGAAGTATGGACAAGGCGAGAGCATATTTCCAAGATCTTTTCGAAACAGAACGCAAGCAAAAGGAAGCTGCAGGAAAAGTTTAAGGGAGCCTGATAGGCTAGGTTTAGGACTCCCAGTATGCAATTCACTTTACCTTCCTGTGTCGTTTAATTTGTCCACAATGAAATGGGATTCCACTCCCTCCGTGACAGCATCTCTATCAAGCGTGGCCCCAGAGATAGGGTGCTTAATTCCATCAGAAGAAACTAACGGACAGTTATTTGCTATAGGAAGCAATGAAAGACAAGACCTAGCAAAACTATTTAATAGAAAACAAAGAGATGAACTTGGGGTAAGTGTAAAGATTGATGGAGAAGTAAAAGGAAAAAACAGTTTGAAAATGGAATCCTGTGGACTTACGTTTGCTATTATTGATTCAGGAGCGTCGGTAACATTTATAGATCAAAAGTTCATGTGGAAACATGGACTACATGAAAAGAGTATGCCCAAACCTTTAACAGTATACAACGCGGATGGTACTGAAGGTTCAATTGGGAAAATTGCTAACTATGTTATTATTTATATAGCTATAAAAGGACATAACGGGAAATGGCATCGGGAAAGAACCATGGCCTATGTCTCATCATTGGAACCATTGGATTTACTAATAGGATTCGATTGGTTTACTAGGCACAACCCAGAAATTGATTGGGTAAAAAAGACAATTAACTTTTCCAGATGTACAGCAGATTGCGAAACGCATATTATGGCAAGAAGGGTAACTGAAGAAGAACAAACGCAGTTACAAAAAGAAGTTCCTAAAGAACTATGGGAATTTTTACCGGTGTTCTCACAACATGAATCCGAAAGAATGCCAACGCGAAAGCCATGGGATCATGCAGTCAATTTAAAGGAAAGTTTTGTGCCGAAGAAAGGTCGAATTATCCCTCTTTCAAATGACGAAATGAGGGAAGTAAGAGAATTTGTGGATAAAGAAACAAAAAAGGGGTATATCCGATCCTCTAAATCTCCACAGACGTCACCAGTGTTTTTCATTGGAAAGAAGGATGGCGGTAAAAGAATGGTCATTGATTATCGCTATCTAAATGAACATACAGTCAAGAACAATTATCCTCTGCCGCTTATTTCAACACTAATCGATAGGTTAAACGGAGCAGATATGTTCACCACCCTCGACCTGCGATGGGGGTATAACAATATTCGCATGAAAGAAGGCGATGAATGGAAAGGAGTTTTTACCACTCCCATTGGCACATATGAACTGCTGGTAATGTATTTTGGGATGTGTAATTCGCCTGGAACATTTCAGGCAATGGTAAACAACATTTTTCATGATATGTGGCAACATGTGGTCATCTATATTGACGATATCATGATTTTTACACAAGGAAAAAGCAGAAGCCAACATCTTGAAATTGTCGCGGAAGTTTTAGGTCGTCTTCGTGACCACGATCTATTCCTTAAACCATCCAAGTGTCACTTCACCCAAGAACAAGTAGATTACCTGGGAATGGTGGTATCTAAAAAGGGGGTACAAATGCAACTGAACAAAACTAGTGCAGTTCGAAATTGGCCTATCCCATGAACGGTCAAACAAGTTCAAGCCTTTTTAGGACTTGCAAATTATTATCGGCGTTTTGTACCAAATTTCGCTGATATTGCTAGACCCCTCAATTCTCTCACAAAGAAGGATACCAAATTTGAATGGACAGAAGCATGCATGGCTGCATTTGTTCGTTTAAAGAATATTCTCACCTCCGAACCCCTCCTCTGCTACCCAGATTCAGATAAACCGGTTCAAATTGAAACTGACGCTTCGGATGTCGCTACGGGCGCAGTTTTATCCTATAAACACGACAACAGCTTATGGCGACCAGCAGCATATATCTCTCATTCCTTGGATCCTGCTGAATTGAATTATCCAATCTATGACAAGGAATTACTTGCCATTATTCGAGCTCTACAAGATTGGCGGCACTATTTAATTGGTCGGGATTCATTTGAAATATGGACAGATCATAAAAATCTGGAATACTGGAAAAAACCTCAAGATTTGTCACCTCGTCAAGCAAGGTGGCAAGCTGTTCTTGCAGAGTTTAATTTTCAGATCTGTTACAAACCAGGTTCTACCAATGGATGCGCAGATGCGTTATCTCGGCGACATGATCATTTCGATAATAAACCTGACATGAACAAACAAGTTACTATGCTCCCTCCTCATCGTTTCTCTCAACGTCTCACCTCTTTTTCTTCCTCATTTTTTGCACGTATACAACAAGAATCGGTGGACTTGCATCTACCTGATGCATGGTGTTATAGTCCAGAAGCCAAGGTTTATTTAAATTCAAGACAACAAATATTTGTTCTGGAAAATTTACAATTAGAAGCTCTTAATATTTTTCATTCTTCTCCTTTAGGTGGACATTCGGGTCAACTTCGCACAAAAAACCTAATTTCACAATACTATTATTGGCCTGGACTCAAGGAAGACATTGCAAATTTCATTTCTCATTGTTCAACATGCGCAACGTCCAAGGGTTCAGAATCCATTATTCCTATTCATCCTCTTCCTGTCTCATCTACCCCTTGGGCAGACATATCTATCGATTTCATCACTGGACTTCCGGTTTCAAAAGGTTTTGACGCCATCATGGTAGTAGTGGACAGGTTTTCAAAAGAAGTAGTTTTTATTCCATGTCTTTCTTCTCTTTCTTCTCTCTACATTGCAGAACTTTTTAGAGACCATGTTTGGTCACGGCATGGCCTACCCTCCTCTATAGTATCGGATCGAGGACCACAGTTCGTTTCAGAATTTTCAAGGCAGCTGAACAAGATTCTTCAGATCAAGCAAAAGATCTCTACAGCATATCATCCAAGAACGGACGGCCAAACGGAGCGAATAAATAGGGAACTAGAACAGTATCTGCGTAATTTTATTGCCAAGCGACAGGACTTATGGGCAGATTGGATCAAAATCGCGGAATATCACCATAATAATTCCTATTCTACTTCCACAAAAACATCCCCATTCGAAGTCACTAAAACTTATCATCCGCGATTTGGTTTTGAAGCCCCATTATCTTCGCATCCCTCTTCTTATTTTCTTCGCAACATGGCAAAATCATTCAAGGAAGTAAAGGAAGCATTACAAGAAACATCAGAAAAGATGGAAAAACAAAACAAGACACAGCTCCCTTCTTACCATAAGGGGCAGCAGGTCTTATTATCCACAAAAAATCTGACACTTCCTTATCCATCCAAGAAATTAACAAAACAATGGATTGGACCATTTACTATCCTTGAAGTTATATCTCATGCTGTTCATCTTCGACTTCCCTCCACAATGCGCATTCATCCTACAGTAAACATTTCGTGCATTAAACCATACATTCCTTCACTTTGTGGACAGGATATTCTTACTCCTGATCCAATTTTGGTCACTGAAGAAGGTCATGAAGAATACGAAGTTGACCATATTGTTGACTCTCGTGTTCGAAAGGGAAAACTGGAATACTTAGTTCATTGGACAGGTTATGGAGAAAACGATCGTACCTGGCAATCAAAGGACAATTTAACTAACTCTCCTGATCTTATTGAAGAATTCCACAAACTCCATCCCTCTGCACCAAGATGTCTTTTCACCACCGACCTCTCTACATTCCGTTCTTTATTCAAGCCTTATGAAAATCATACTGAAGTATCTGCGTTAATTGTGTCTCGTCTGGAATCCGAGACCTAAAAAGGGGGTAGTGTTATAGTCCGATTTTTCAAACTTTGATCACGTGACCTTATCTTATCTTCCTCACGTGGTTATCTAATCTTTTATCTTATCAGGGCACGTGACGGGTCACATGACTGGTCTAGACCCAGGGCATAGGGTTAGCCTCATGTCTTTCAGCCCTTTTTCATTTCTGTGTCTCTTCCATTTTAGAAGCCTCGCTCTCTTTCAGCCATTGGCTATTCTCACGAGTGCTTCTCTTCTTTTTGATCGCCGTCCAGGGTCCATGGGAATTCTCTCATCAGGGTCTTGGTCCGTGCACGATATTGTAGCCTATATAAACTGTAGCATAGATGTCTCAAGACTCCCCAGTCTTGAGCACTTGTACCTATAGTGCATTGTGTTCACTCGTACTCCTTTTTTCTATATCATTCTCATCATCATCGTCTCGTTGAAGTCAGGAAGCCCTAGACTAGGGTTAGCCGTAGCAACAGCGAACGCCGTGCATAACACTTGCTCAAGACTTCAATACCAGTCTTTGGGCTTAAAGGCAGTAGGAAGAATATGTATGCTCTCATGCGAAAGGATTTTCCTTGGGGGCACGAGGAACAATTAAAGGAGTTTATCTTTGAGGCAGTTTTAGAATTCGAGGACGATGAATTAGGACGTCAATCGTTTCAAAGGAGGTTCGATCAATTCGACGAACAAACAAGGAAAGACTTTAAGGCTAGCAAAGGGAGAGATAGAAAGGTTGCGGTATCAGAGAGATTGAAATCGCTTAGGCCGTCTTCGACTTTAAAAAAGGTTAACAGGAAACCCCAAACAGTAATTCAAGGTGTCGGCTCCATTTCGCCAATCAGCAGAACCAGACAGCTCGTCCAACTCACCCGAGAATCAAGACATAGAACTCGGGTCGATTCTCTTAGAACAACCCCACCTTCCATCACCAGGCATAGCTCACCAACCTTCACTCTTCCAGCCATCAATCCATACGACGATACCTGGGACAATGGATACTGGCGACTTGATGAAACAACTGGCAGACGAATTTTCCAAGATGGGAGGATCGAGGAAAATCAGGGATCCTGGGACGTGGAATGGAGATAAGTCCAAATGGAGGAAGTGGTTCGCATTGCTCTCAATATGGGTGGTTGAACAAGAATGGAAAACAAATCAGCAGCAATGCGCTGCTGTACTATCAAGGTTAGAAGGAAAGGCTGAAGGTTTCGCACAGATAACACTGGAGAAGTATATCAATGCGGAAGGAGAATACGATGGCCATGGAATGAGGAAAGGAGATGACGCCTGGCCGGACTTTGGAGGAATCGCATTGGAAATGCAAACATATTTTAGAATTCAGGAAATGGCACACGATGCCATGAAGAAGCTAGAAGGGTTGAGGCATGGCGCCTCAATAGATGAGTACCTGCAATCTTTTGAGGTACTAAGGAAGGATGCAGGAGTTAGCTTTGAACATGCCGCAAAGTTACTCAGGGAGCAAGTACAATTCAAGGTTTATCAACAGGCCATTATGCAAGGAATCAAGGAAGACTTCTTTGATTTAGTAGAACAAATGAGGACGATCGGGAGAGGCTTTGAGCGGATGGCGGTAGAACGCTCGGCTCCCCGATTTCAGAATAGGTTTCCACCTCCTCGAGGCCCCCCTCCAAATAATTTTACACCAACACCTCGATTTACGAACACAGGAGTTCAACCGGGCAGAGGGGCCCCTATGGATGTCGATAGGCAAGGTGCGGCAACGGTGAACACGCCAGTCCGCACATGCTTTAGATGTGGAAAAGCAGGACATTTACGATGGGAATGTCAAGGAAAGTATAATCCTTCGGCACCAAGGCCAGATAACAATTACAGGAAGAACCCTCAGGCATCAAGGCAACAAGGAGCGCAAGCTCAATACGTACAACCAGTGAGATTTGGAGAATTCTCTCCACCGGATAAAGATGGTTGGCAATCGGCCGAACCTACGGGTATCGGTCCAGTATACAACATGGCGGATATGGCTAGATTCCAGGAAATCCCAGCAGCCTCTTGGGGAAGTATGGATGAGGCAAGAGCATATTTCCAAGATCTTTTCGAAACTGAATGCAAGCAAAAAGAAGCTGCGGGAAAAGTTTAAGGGAGCCTGATAGGCTAGGTTTAGGACTCCCAGTATGCAATTCACTTTACCTTCCTGTGTTGTTTAATTTGTCCACAATGAAATGGGATTCCACTTCCTCTGTGACGGCGTCTCTATCGAGTGTGGCCCCGGAGATAGGGTGCTTAATTCCGTCAGAAGAAACTAACGGACAGTTATTTGCTATAGGAAGCAACAAAAGACAAGACCTAGCAAAACTATTTAATAGAAAGCAAAGAGATGAACTTGGGGTAAGTGTAAAAATTGATGGAGAAGTAAAAGGAAAAAACGGTTTGAAAATGGAATCCTGTGGACTTACGTTTGCTATTATTGATTCAGGAGCGTCGGTAACATTTATAGATCAAAAGTTCGTGTGGAAACATGGACTACATGAAAAGAGTATGCCCAAACCTTTAATAGTATACAACGCGGACGGTACTGAAGGTTCAATTGGGAAAATTGCTAACTATGTTATTATTTATATAGCTATAAAAGGACATAACGGGAAATGGCATCGGAAAAGAACCGTGGCCTATGTCTCATCACTAGGACCATTGGATTTACTAATAGGATTCGATTGGTTTACTAGACATAACCCAGAAATTGATTGGGTAAAAAAGACAATTAACTTTTCCAGATGTACAGCAGATTGCGAGACGCATATTATGGCAAGAAGGGTAACTGAAGAAGAACAAACACAGTTGCAAAAAGAAGTTCCTAAAGAACTATGGGAATTTTTACCGGTATTCTCACAACATGAATCCAAAAGAATGCCAACGCGAAAGCCATGGGATCATGCAGTCGATTTAAAGGAAAGTTTTGTGCCGAAGAAAGGTCGGATTATTCCTCTTTCAAATGACGAAATGAGGGAAGTAAGAGAATTTGTGGATAAAGAAACAAAAAAGGGGTATATTCGATCCTCTAAATCTCCACAGACATCACCAGTGTTTTTCATTGGAAAGAAGGATGGCGGTAAAAGAATGGTCATTGACTATTGCTATCTAAATGAACATACAGTCAAGAACAATTATCCTCTGCCGCTTATTTCAACACTAATCGATAGGCTGAACGGAGCAGATATGTTCACCATCCTCGACCTGCGATGGGGGTATAACAATATTCGCATGAAAGAAGGCGATGAATGGAAAGGAGCTTTTACCACTCCCATTGGCGCATATGAGCCGCTGGTAATGTATTTTGGGATGTGTAATTCGCCTGGAACATTTCAGGCAATGGTAAACAATATTTTTCATGATATGTGGCAACATGTGGTTATCTATATTGACGATATCATGATTTTTACACAAGGAAAAAGCAGAAGTCAACATCTTGAAATTGTCACTGAAGTTTTAGGTCGTCTTCGTGACCACGATCTATTCCTTAAACCATCCAAGTGTCACTTCGCCCAGGAACAAGTTGATTACCTAGGAATGGTGGTATCTAAAAAGGGGGTACAAATGCAACTGAACAAAACTAGTGCAGTTCGAAATTGGCCTATCCCACGAACGGTCAAACAAGTTCAAGCTTTTTTAGGACTTGCAAATTATTATCGGCGTTTTGTTCCAAATTTCGCTGATATTGCTAGACCCCTCAATTCTCTCACAAAGAAGGATACCAAGTTTGAATGGACAGAAGCATGCATGACTGCATTTGTTCGTTTAAAGAATATTCTCACCTCTGAACCCCTCCTCTGTTACCCGGATTCAGATAAACCGGTTCGAATTGAAACTGATGCTTCGGATGTCGCTACGGGCGCAGTTTTATCCTACAAACATGACAACGGCTTATGGCGACCAGCAGCGTATATCTCTCATTCCTTGGATCCTGCTGAATTGAACTATCCAATTTATGACAAGGAATTACTTGCCGTTATTCGAGCTCTCCAAGATTGGCAGCACTATTTAATTGGTCAGGATTCATTCGAAATATGGACAGATCATAAAAATCTGGAATACTGGAAAAAACCTCAAGATTTGTCGCCTCATCAAGCACGGTGGCAAGCTATTCTTGCAGAGTTTAATTTTCAGATCTGTTACAAACCAGGTTCTACCAATGGACGCACAGATGCGTTATCTCGGCAACATGATCATTTCAATAATAAACCTGACATGAACAAACAAGTTACTATGCTCCCTCCTTATCATTTCTCTCAACGTTTCACCTCTTTTTCTTCCTCATTTTTCACCCGTGTACAACAAGAATCGGTGGACTTGCATCTACCTGATGCATGGTGTTATAGTCCAGAAGCCCAAGTTTATTTAAATTCAAGACAACAAATATTTGTTCCGGAAAATTTACGATTAGAAGCCCTTAATATTTTTCATTCTTCTCCTTTAGGTGGACATTCGGGTCAACTTCGCACAAAACACCTAATTTCACGATACTATTATTGGCCTGGACTCAAGGAAGACGTTGCAAATTTCATTTCTCATTGTTCAACATGCGCAATGTCCAAGGGTTCAGAATCCATTATTCCCATTCATCCTCTTCCTGTCTTGTCTACCCCTTGGGCAGACATATCTATCGATTTTATCACTGGACTTCCGGTTTCAAAAGGTTTTGACGCCATCATGGTAGTAGTGGATAGGTTTTCAAAAGAAGTGGTTTTTATTCCGTGTCTTTCTTCTCTTTCTTCTCTCTATGTTGCAGAACTTTTCAGAGACCATGTTTGGTCGCGGCATGGCCTACCTTCCTCTATAGTATCGGATCGAGGACCGCAGTTCGTTTCAGAATTTTCAAGGCAGCTGAACGAGATTCTTCAGATCAAGCAAAAGATCTCTACAGCATATCATCCAAGAACGGACGGCCAAACGGAGCAGATAAATAGGGAACTAGAACAGTATCTGCGTAATTTTATTGCCAAGCGACAGGAATTATGGGCAGATTGGATCAAAATCGCGGAATATCACCATAATAATTTCTATTCGACTTCCACAAAAACATCTCCATTCGAAGTCACTAAAACTTATCATCCGCGATTTGGTTTTGAAGCCCCCTTATCTTCACATCCCTCTTTGTATTTTCTTCGCGACATGGCAAAATCATTCAAGGAAGTAAAGGAAGCATTACAAGAAACATCAGAAAGAATGGAAAAACAAAACAAGACACAGCTCCCTTCGTACCATAAAGGGCAGCAGGTCTTATTATCCACAAAAAATCTGACGCTTCCTTATCCATCAAAGAAGTTAACAAAACGATGGATTGGACCATTTACTATCCTTGAAGTTATACCTCATGCTGTTCGACTTCGACTTCCCTTCACAATGCACATTCATCCTACAGTAAACATTTCGCGCATTAAACCGTATATTCCCTCGCTCCAGGGACAGGATATTCTTACTCCTGATCCCATTTTGGTTACTGAAGAAGGTCATGAAGAATATGAAGTCGACCATATTGTTGACTCTCGTGTTCGAAAGGGAAAACTGGAATACTTAGTTCATTGGACAGGTTATGGAGAAAACAATCGTACCTGGCAGTCAAAGGACGATTTAACTAATTCTCCTGATCTTATTGAAGAATTCCACAAGCTCCATCCCTCTGCACCACGACGTCTTTTCACCACCAACCTCTCTACTTTCTGTTCTTTATTCAAGCCTTATGAAAATCATACTGAAGTATCTGCGTTAATTGTGTCTCATCTGGAATCCGAGACCTAAAAAGGGGGTAGTGTTATAGTCCGATTTTTCAAACTTTGATCACGTGACCTTATCTTATCTTCCTCACGTGGTTATCTAATCTTTTATCTTATCAGGGCACGTGACGGG
>JBBPKN010001328.1:0-17953 GCA_038089275.1 Pulveroboletus cf. rosaemariae | reverse complement strand
CTTTGCCAATGACCAAGCCAAGGTCACTTATGCTCAGTCCTACCTTAAGGGCATGGCATTGGAATGGTTTGAGCCTGACCTCCTTTTTACTGAAGACCCTGACTTCTGCCCCTTGTGGATGGACAATTATAAGGAGTTCATTCAGGAACTCCAGACCAACTTCAGACCCCATGACCCAGTTGGAGATGCAGAGCACCAGCTAGACCAGTTGACTATAAAGGATGGTCAACAAATCAACAAATATGTAGTTGAGTTTAACAGAATTGCATCTCAAGTTTGGGGTTGCAAAAAAGGTGCCCTCTGCCACTATTTCTATAATGGTCTGCCAGACCACATCAAAGATGACCTTTTCCATGTGGGCAAACCGCCAACACTCATTGAGCTGCACCAGCTGGCACAGACCATTGACACTTGCTACTGGGAGCACAAATTCAAACTCAGCTGACAAGAAAAGTCATCTCACCCATTCAAGTCCTCTGATAAACCTGCCATATCCTCTGCTTCGACCTCCAGTCCTAATGAATCACGGAACAAGTCAGCTAATTACTCTGGCTCCTCCAAGTTGTTCGTTTCCCAGAAACATGACTTATTATCCAAGCTTGGTAAGAATAGTAAGCTCACTACTGAAGAATGCAAGCATCAACTGGAGAATCACCTCTGTTTGTTCTGTGGAATCGTGGGGCATATAGCAAAGGACTGCCCCAAGTCTTTCTCCAAGGTGGCCAAAGCTCATGTTGCCAAAACCTTCGCTCTGGAAACCAAACCAGAGGCCTCTGTCTCAGAGGTGAAAAAATAGTCCACAGCCTTCAAGACTCTGCATGGGCTGGAGGTTGTGTTAATCCTTCCCATGCTTTACTGGAGGTTAAACTTAATGCATCTGTTCTATTAGATAATGCTTCACTTATGCCTCTCATTACCCTTGTTTCACATGAGATTCCTCCATTTTCTGCCCTGATTGACTCTGGTTCTTCAGATTGCTTCGTAGACACCAAGTTAGTCAGTACTTACAATCTTCCAACTTATTCCATTCCTCCATTGCAGCTCTGACTGTTTGATGGCTCTTCCAATTCTATGATTATAAATGCCATTGATCTTTCTGTTTGTTTTGAAACCAGTAATATCACTCCAATGATGTTCTATGTCACTCCATTGGATGGATCTAGTTCTCTTGTTCTAGGACACAACTGGCTTGCCTGCTATAATCTGTTGATTGACTGGGTATCAAGTCATATCTTGTTCTGATCATCCAAACCAAACATGTCAATACTCCCAAGCTCACCTCCACATCCCCCAGTTTCTTTGACCCAAGCTGACTCCGAATCCAATTCACCATGTTCCCATGACCCCAAATCTCTGTTGATTGAGCTACTTAGCTCATTAGCATTTGCATGTACCTATAGCCTTGATGGCTTAGTCCTGTTCTATCTACAGCTCTGACCCCCAGAGAGTTATCTCCATTCTGCTTCCATTGCTTCTCCTTCAGCCAACCTTTCTGGCATTCCTCAGGAATACCATGACTTTGCCAATGTATTTAGCAAAAGCCAGGCATCTACTCTTGCCCCTTACCACAAATTTGACCTGAAGATCAAGCTGAAAGAAGGCACCTCACCACCTGTTGGCACCACCTATTCTCTGTCACCCTCTGAGCTTGAAGCACTTAGGACTTTCCTAGATGAATATCTTGCTACTGGTTTTATCCAACCCTCCACATCTGCTCATGCTGCTCCTGTCCTTTTTGTCTGGAAGAAGGACAGATTCCTCCAGTTGTGTGTAGATTTCCAAGGCCTCAACAAGATCACAAAGAAAGACTGCTACCCCCTTCCATGCATCTCCAATCTCCTTGATGCTCCAAGTCATGCAACCATCTATATCAAACTTGACCTTAGGCATGCTTACCATTTAGTTCGTATTGCTGAGGGCAACAAGTGGAAAACCTCTTTCCATACATGCTATGGCTCCTATAAGTGGCTTGTCATGCCATTTGGGCTCATCAATGCCCCTGCGGCTTTCCAGTGGTTCATCAATTCTATCTTTGCCAATCTTCTTGATGTTTTGGTAATTGTTTACTTGGATGATATCCTAATTTTCTCTGCTGACCAGACATTATATACCAAGCATGTCCACGAAGTCCTCTGCTGCCTCCAGAAGCACAGCCTCTTTGCCAAACCTGAGAAATGTGAATTCCATATCAATTCCACTGAGTATCTTGGGTATCTACTCTCTCCTTCTGGGCTTACAATGTCCCCTGACAAGGTTCAATCCATCCTGAATTGGCCTGAGCCTTGCAAGATTAGGGATATTCAGTCCTTCCTCAGTTTTGCTAACTTCTACCACCACTTCATCTGAGGGTACTTCAATATCATCATTCCCCTGACTTGCCTTACCTGCAAGTCTGTTCATTGGAATTTCAACACTTCTTGTCACACTGCTTTCCAGCACCTCAAGGATGCTTTTACTTTCACTTCTATTTTGACCCATTGGGTCCCTGATGCTCCTCTCATCATTGAGACTGATGCCTCTGACTATGCCATAGCTGGAATCCTCTCACTCTGGTCCCTGGACAATGAGGTCCACCCTGTCACTTTCTATTCCCATATGCTTACTGTGCCAGAACTCAACTATGACACCCATAATAAGGAGCTTTTTGCTATTTTCATTATGTTCAAGATCTGGCATCATTACCTCAAAGGTTCTGGTTCTCCAGTGGATGTCATTACTGATCATAAGAACCTGGAATATTTCACTATGTCTAAACTTCTGACCTGCTGGCAAGCCCAGTGATCGGAGTTTCTCTCTCAGTTTAATCTGATCATCTGTTTTCACCCTGGCTGTTTAGGCACTAAACCTGATGCTCTAACTAGACAATGGGACATCTATCCCAGTGTGGGGAATGGCGACTATGCCCTCATCAATCTGCATAACTTCTGGCCCATGTTCACATAGGAACAACTCGCTGCATCCCTCCAGGCTTCCTTTCTAGCATCTCCAGTCTTCTGGTCTGCATCCCTCTTTGACATCAAAACCCTCCATCATGATATCATCTTGGCACTCCCTTCTGACTCTACCACCTCTATCCACTGTTCCAGTACCCTCCTGTCTGACTCTTGTTGATCTAGAGACCCAGGAGGTTTCTTGTATTTGGACAACTGCATCTATGTCCCCAATGCTTCCAACCTCCGACTCCAGGTCCTCTGCTACAAGCACAAGCACCTCTTATCTGGACACTTTGGTCAGAATCAGACACTGGAGCTCATTTACTGAGAGTATACCTGGCCTGGCATTCAAGCATTCATCAAGGAATATGTTTCTTCATATATAGCTTGTGCCCATGCTAAGATACCCTGTCACAAACCCTATGGTTTCCTCAAGCAGCTCCTCATTCCAGAAAAGCTGTGGAATTCCATCTCTATGGATTTTATCAAACAGCTCCTGGCTTCCTCTGGTTACTCCGCCATTCTTGTTGTGGTAGATTGTCTATTGAAGCAGTGCATCTTCATTCATACAGATGACAAGATGACCTCCCCAGAGCTTGCTAAACTCTTCTTACTCCATGTGTTTTCCAAACATGGAGTTCCCTCCCACATTACCTCTGATTGAGATTCCAAGTTTGTTTTCCATTTCTTCTGTTCTCTGGATCAAGCCCTCAATATTTATCTCCACTTCACCTCTGGGTATCATCCAGAGGATGACAGTCAAACTGAGCAAATAAACCAAACCCTGGAGCAGTATCTATGCATTTATTGCAACTATTAGCAGGACAACTGGTCTGAACTCCTGCTCCTCACAGAGTTTACTTATAACAATGCCCCTAATGCTACCACAGGTGTTTCCCCTTTTTTCACAAACAAGGGCTACAATCCAAACATCTCCATGTACCTGGAACACAATCTTACCTCCACCCGAGCTTGAGAATATGCCATAGACCTTGACTCTCTCCACACCTTCCTTTGTGAAGAAGTAGCTGCTGCCCAAGTCAGATACCAAGAACCCACAAATGCCCGATGATCTCTGGCACCAGACTTTAAAGTAGGTGACCAGGTATTTGTCAAGGCTAAGTACTTTAGGACTATGCAGCCTTCCAAAAAACTCACTGAAAAGAACTTAGGTCCTTATTTCAAAATCACTCAGGCAGGCTCGCTATCCTTTACACTTCATCTTCTGGAGAACATGAAGTCTGTTCATCCAGTCTTTCATGTTTCTCAACTTGAATCCTCTGTCTCCAATGTGATCCCAGATCATGTGCAACTACCTCTACCCCCAGTTGAGATCAATGGTGAACTGGAGTTTGAGATTTCCGAAATCCTAGACTCAAAGATAGATTGTAGGTGAAGGAACTGCAAATTACTATATTTGGTTAAGTGGTTAGGTTATGAGAATACTGATAAGAAGATCTCATGGCTCCTTGCCACTGAATTAGGGCACACTTTGGAGATCGTTGAGGAGTTTCATCTCCATTACCCAGACAAACCAGGGCCATCTTATGATTAACCAATGGTAGTGGATCTAGTGATCTAATCACAAGACCCTCTACCTATTCTAAGATCATCTTTTCAATCTCCTTGTCTACCACCAAAATTTTGCCAATCTCCACACAAAGTTTCAACAGCTCCACTGCCACCTTATCCACCTCCCCATCCTTGCTCCCCAAACTTCTGGCTTCTCTGGTCTCCTCTGCCCATGCAGTTCCCAGTGCATCAACCAGCCACTCCAGCAGCCAGTTCTTGCATTTGTCCTTTTGCCATACCTTTCAGCCCACCTCCCTTATTGATGCCTCCATCAGGCAACAGCCCTCAGCTACCTGCTGAAGACCCTTCTCTGTCTCCTCTGAGTCTGCCCTGCTATCGGGCACTCCTTCCTTTCCCACCTTCTATCTCCACTTTCTCTCTGGCTTCTCCTGGCTGAAGCATATGCACCTCACCTTTGCCTTTATACAGGCAAGGCATGATGTCAACTTGCCCAGGCCCACCTGGCACCCCAGTTCCTGGTTGTTGCACCTCCAGCACCCCAGTCCCTCTTCTGCTCTCCTCTTGCCATTGCTGTTACTGGACCTCACCTCCTGGGCTTGGTGAAGTTCCTCCACCTAAGCCAGTGTTAGAGTGCTAGGTCCTGACCCCATTTTCAATACTTACCTGTTTCCAGACTGCTGCCACTGCTTTCTGAGCCTCCTCTGCTTTCTTTCGAGCCTCCTCCTCTCTCCTCATTTTTCCCCACCACTTCCACTCAGCATACTTCACATTACCAAGCTCCTCTTCATCTTTGATGCACTCCTCCAGGCACTCATCAGACCAGGTGTGAATATTGGTGAATAAAGACATGATAAGGAATACTAGTGTGGAAGTCTCTGGGGTGATACTTGCTTTTATGGTTTTCTGGCCAGCTAAACCCTAATGCCCACTCTGCTCACTTATTCATCAAGAGCATGTGCTTCACAGCCTTCAGGGGTTCAGGCCTTAAGAGGGGAATACTGTTACATCCCATGCCAATGGATCAACTCCACTATGTCTCTGATGTAACTCCAGTTACTTCTATGCTTTAAGCTGCATGTTTCCTAGTTTCCTTTACCTCCATCTTCTCCTATCTAATGATTGATTACAACTTTACCTATACTAACTCTGTACCATTCTAATACAACTCCATTGTTCCTCTGACCTCACTTTTTGTTCCTGTTCCTTTGTGCCATGCTTTTTCCTGTCATCACTTAGTTTCAGTTTGACATTATTCAACATTGTCTCCTCTGACATCTCCATTTGTATCCAGGATGCATTGGTACCTGCTTTGCTTATGAGACAACTCCTTTCATATCTCCATTCCCTCCTTAGATAATCTGTCTCCCTAAGGTATAAGTACTGGAGTTTGGTATCTTGTACTTTAGTTTGAATATCAACCATAATACAACATTATGATCCCCCAGACCC
This sequence comes from Pulveroboletus cf. rosaemariae, assembly GCA_038089275.1. NCBI lineage: Eukaryota > Fungi > Basidiomycota > Agaricomycetes > Boletales > Boletaceae > Pulveroboletus > Pulveroboletus cf. rosaemariae. The sequence goes on along the minus strand of JBBPKN010001328.1, from coordinate 12,038 downwards.
CTTCTGCTTTCCAACTTGATGTCATACCCCACCCTAAAGTCCCTCAACTTATTCCATGGCTTGACATTATACCTCTTGTTGGGAAAAAGCCCTATGGCCAATCCTGAACCTCTGATAGTTTCTGACCCCTTTGTAAATTGGGGCACTCAGTACTAGCATAAGGGCACACCACATAAGATAAAGCCAAGCCCTGTCCACTCTGGAGTTATCTGGAGTACTCCAGAGTATGTCAAAATGTTTATAATACTTTCACTCAAAGATTTTCAATCATGTTTTTTTGCCTATGAAAACATGACCACTTCTGCTCCACTAGCCCTGTCTCATCTGGAATTCAAGACCTAAAGACAGGGTAGTGTTATAATGCACTTTTTCATTTTTTCCTTCTTTGGCATTTTCTTCTAACTACTGTAGCTCTTCACATTGTCACATCACATGACTATTTCACATCTTCACATCTTTCACATTGTCACACCTTCACACTTTTCACCTTTTCACATTTCACTTCTTTACATGTCACAGATCTAGAGCAATCTAGATTCTGCTAGTATAACTCATGTTTACCTGCTATATTTTTAAGGTCCCTGCTCTTCTTTTGCCATTGGTTGGCTTACTGTACTTTATTTAGGGCCAGCACCATTTACATGGTCTGTGTGCATACTGTAGCAATATAAAAGGAGGTCTGCTCAAGTCTGAGTTTTCCCAGTCTTGTGCACTTGAATCTTCCAGTTCTAAAAGTCCCTTGACTCTTACTTTTGCTATACTTCTCTTTACCTAGTTTTTGTACCTTCAAGCTCAAAGGTACTAATCAGGATCAGTCAGCACACATCAAGGCTAGGTGTTAGATTTAGGTCAACACATCAGCAGCTGCATTTCAGAGGAGACTACCTAAAGACAGGCCAAGAAGGCTGAGAGGGCCTGGTGGATGGCAGAGGCAGCTGCCCAAGAAAAGGTGAGTACCCTGGTCATTCTCCTAAGAAAAGAACAACTGATGATTATTAGGTGGCACAAGTGCAGGCCCAAGTGGAGCCCAGCAACAACAAGGGGAAGCAGAGGGTGGAGAAGGCACTGGCATGCCAGAGATGTGAGGATAGGGGGTGGAGTGTGAGGTAGGCATGGGGAAGTCCACATTGTGCTTGGCCTGTCAAGAGGCCAAGGTGAGGTATAAATTCCCAGGGGAGGAGAAGCTGGTGCAGAAGTGGTATCAGAGAGATGCAGAGGAGAAGTGGCCTGAAAAGAGGGCTTACTCAGAAGGAGCAGAGGGCAGTGCTAAGCAGGTGGCAGAGGGCTGTCACCTGCTGGCAGCAACCATATGGGAGGTGGGGGGATGGATGGTACAAGAGATGAGAAGGAAGAACTGGCTGCTAGTGTGGCTGGTCAACATCCTTAATCCTGCATGAAAAGTGAGTAGAGAGGATGTGGAGAATGGGCTGGAGGATGGCAAAGAGGAAGAGGTGGTGGGAGAGGTGGCAGAACTCAGGACAGGGGTCCAGAAGGAAGCAGGAAGGGAAGAAGATGAGAACATTATATGTTATAATGTACTTTTTCATTTTTTCCTTCTTTAGCATTTTCTTCTCACTACTGTAGCTCTTCACATTGTTACATCATGTGACTAGTTCACATCTTCACATCCTTCACAGTATCACACCTTCACCTTATCACATTTCACCTCTTCACATGTCACAAGTCTAGAGCCATCTAGACTTTGCTGTCATGTATCATGGTTACCTCCTATATTTCCAGGTCCCCACTTCCCTTTTGCCATTGGTCTGCTTACTGTACTTTATTTAGGGCCAGAATCTTTTACATGGTCTGTGCACATACTATAGCAATATAAAAGGAGGTCTGCTCAAGTCTGGATTCTTTCAGTCTTGTGCACTTGAATCTCTCAGTTCTACAAGTCCCTTGGCTTTTATCTCTATTCATCACTTTTGCCTAGTTCTTGTGTCTCTAGTTCAAAGGCACTACTCAGGATTAGTCAGCACACACCAAGGCTAGGTGTTAGATTTAGGTCAATGCATCAGCAGCTGTATTTCATTATGGTACTAGAGTAGTGTAGAAATTACTCTAGTTTGTCTTTGTAACAGAGGTTAGAATTTGGGGATGACCTGGGGGAGGCTGGAATTAGGATACAAAAAAGGCATCAATAACTACTGAAGTAAAGGCTTTAATCCTTGAGTGAACAAGTTTGAAGCAATTGTGAAGTAAGTCCAGAGAGTAAGGTTTCCACAAATTGTAATAACCTGTCAAAATGAAATCTCATGACCCAGCAAGTGGTACCTTGGGCAGTCATGGGGCAATAAAGAGAACAAAAGGTCAGCTAAGAAAGGAACAGAAGAAATAGCCAAATTCTCCAAAGGGACAAGATTAGAGACTGATATCAAGAATGGTTGCTTATAATATGAAAATAGAGAAATGGACAAGGAACAAAGGGGGTAGAAGCAGAGAGGCACAGGGCTTTGGAAAGACTACTGGAGAGAAGACCAGAAATTAGACTAGAGCCTGATAGTTAAATGGAGACTATGAAACAAATGTTGGGAAGGTTGGATCTTGGGCAGGAAGGAATGGAGTTAAGAAAGGTTTTTTATCTCCAAAGGAATCTGAAACATGCTGATTGCCAGCAAGACAGTTCATCATGTGGCTAGAGGTCAGAGCTAAATCAGAGTTGGGTGAGATTCTGATAAAGCAGGTAGAGGCAGAAATGTTGAAGACATATCCCATTCCTGATGTCCTTATTCGATGAGCTCCAATACTGGTCTGATGAACAACTAGCTCCTTGTTCTTTTGATAGAGTGGGCCTAATGTGGGCCAAACATCTGGAGTATACAAGGAGGAGGTTAGCCAGCCATATGGTTTTAGATTGGAGAAATACTATGTGATTATCAGAAGAACAGCGGTCTGGAACCATGTCACATCCCATGCCAATGGGTCAACTCTGCTATGTCTCCAGTGCAACTCTGGTTGCTTTCATGCTTTAAGCTGCATGTTTCCTAGTTCCCTTTACCTCTGTCTTTTTCTACCTAATGATTGATTATAACTTTATCTATGCTAACTTTGCACTATTCTGATACAACTCTGTAGTTCCTCTGACCTCACTTCCTGTTCCTGTTCCTTTGTGCCACACTTCTCCCTGTCATCACTTAGTTTCAGTTTGACATTATTTGACATTGTCTCCTTTGACATTTCCATTTGTATCCAGAATGCATTGGCATCTGCTTTGCTTATGAGACAACTCCTTTCATATCTCTGTTCCCTTTTTAGATAATCTGCCTCCCTGAGGTATAAGTACTGGAGTTCTGTATCTTGTACTTCAGTTTGAATATCAACCATAACATGACATTACAATCCTCTTAGACCCCTCCTGCCTCATGACTTGATGTCATACCCTACCCTAAGTCCCCCAACTTACTCCATGATTTGACATCATACCTCTTGTTGGGAAAAGCCCTACAGTCTATCCCAAACCTCCAATAGTCTCTGATCCCTTCATAAATTGGGGCACTTGGTACCAGCATAAGGGCACATCATATAAGGTGAAGCCAAGCCCCATCCACTCCAGAGTACATTACAATGTTTATAACAGATCAGAGGCATGGGAGGAGTAGTTAGAGGGGCAGAGCAGATATAATCTGGGAGTTTAGCAGTTGGAGGAGGTGAAGGGTCAGAGCCTGTGGGAGACCACCTGGTTGCAAATGCCATTTAAGAGGTCAGTGGTTGCCTTTGCCAAGAGATAAAGGAGCAGAACAAGCTCCTTTGTGACCTAGTCAAGATCAAGCTGGCAGAAGGTTGTCAGGCTGGGTACATTGTGGCAGGGGAACCAAGGGTTGTCCCTGTTGAGCTCAAGGCTGAGGCCAAGTGGAAGGATAGTGGAGTAGCAGTTGGAGAGGATCCAGAGAAATGGATGTTCCACTAAGAGTTGCTTGCTGGTCTTATCTCCTGTATACACAAATAATGGTATACTGCTTGAATTGCACATTGTCTATGTGCAGCAACAAGGGGAGGGAGGTGAGCTACTCAGGAGAGAGACAGAAATGATTGGAAACAATTGGGGATGGGTATAGTTGACATAGGTAAGGGTCAGTTACTGCATAAGTGGTAAGGGTGGTTGGAGGGGGCAATTGGTGCAGAGCATGTCTGGTTATTGCACAAAGAGCTAGACAGTTGACCTGGTGACCTGGGCACTGTGGTAGAAGAGACTGGAGAGGAACTGGAGAGGTAAGTGGGAATGGAGGAAAGGGCAAGAGTGCAAAATAATCAGATTGCTAGGTATGATCAGTAGTTACCAGTGTGATCACTAGATGTTATCCCCCTTTCAAAAGGTCAACATCCCATTGTCAACTAGGAGACAGAAAATAAATGGCCCAGGGGCAGTGCAAGGTGCAAAACAGAAATTATCTGGAAGTACCTGGAAAGATGGGAGGGAGGCTGGAAGGAAAAGCCAACCAAAAGGATGGGCACAGGAATGGGGAGGTCCCAGGGGACACAGGGCAAGCAGAAATACCCCCAAAGAGGAAGAAAAACCCAGGGAAAATGAAAGAACAAGTCCCAGATAATAGGTCAGAAGGAATGGGAACTGAAGACAAAGAGAAACAGAGTCAGTGGAACAAGGTCAGAAGGACAAGGAATTCCCAAGGCAAACAACTGAGGGATTCGGAGGTATTCTAAAGAAATGAGCAGCATTCCTAGGAGATGCAGAAGAGCAGAACTGTCACTAAAAAAGAAATACTCAGAAAAAAAAGAATTCTCAGAAAATGCAGAAGAGCAGAAGGTCTACCAGGAAAAGAAGACCCAGGGAAAACAGAAGAACAGATCCTGAGATAACATACAGAAAAAGAAGGAAATACCCATGAGCAGGAACAGAGTTGTCAGGAACCATGCCCAAAGAGCAAGGATTTCCTGGGCAAGAGATGGAGGGGTATGGAGACAATTCCACCAAACAGATCTTCCATAAGGGGACAGAGGGTGCCAACAGCACAGAGTTATAGGGAGGTGGCACATAAAACAATATAGTGCCATACAGAGGAAATCCAAGCAGAAAACCATAGTGAACAGAAATAACACTCAAACAACTGCAAGGAGGGAAGGAAAGGGTAATTGCAGCACAGTCATGATGGAATTGTGAACCTTTTGGGGAGGCAGAAAGGGATGGAGATGTCTGGAGAGGGCAAGAGACTTTTGGCATGTGAGACAAAATGCAGAGAGCACATCAGAGTGCAGAGAAAGAGGGGTGGTGCTTCTGAAGCCTGGTTGGTCAGCAAGGTGAGTATACCTTAGCTGCAAGGATAAGGAAACAGGTGGCAGAGGTGCCATGGGCAAAGAAGAATAAAGAGTCTAATGCTACAAGTTCAGAAAAGGTTGGAGGTAGATGGAGGTGTTTTCCTGGTAGGTGTATCAACAGATGAAACTGGCCTGCTACAGAGAGCAGAGCAATGCAGAAACAACCACACATTTAGATGATGGAGTCATAACTACCAGATCATGACAACAAGAGCTGTGGTTCAAGATCAGAGTTAGCTGAGATCAGAGTGGTATGGAGCTATGGGGGATGTGCAGAATGCTGGCATGTGTTATCCAGTGAACAGATGGGATACTACTTAATATCTGGGGTCAACAGACCACAGTGGGTAAGTTAGTGGTGTCCTAGAATTAGTAAACACAAACCATTCAGCAGAGAGTAATGCTAGGCATCAACAGAGTAAAGCCAACAGTCTTTGTAGGGTGTGTGAAGGTCTGATAGCTTGAGTAGAAGAGACAAAATTGAAAGAGACAAAGAGGCATCAGAAAGAAGTGGAAGTGCACAGAAAGGTGATGCCAGAGGTCAGGAAGACAAGGGGTACAGGTTTAATAGACTTGTCATGCTTGGGAGAATGGATCTCAAAAGGCTAGGACTGATGGCCAGAAATGGATCATCTAGGAGTAGAGAACAGATGCCAGAGGTTGATGACCACCTATTAATAATCCTGAAGTGACTTGTCAAGAAGGGGCTGGAAGACAGCTAGAGGATGCTTAGATTGCAATGGCTAGATCTAGGCATGAGAAGGTGGTTGGAATGGTCTGGAGTGACATGGGGTAATTTTCTGTTGAGGATTACCAGGTGACAACAAAGTGTCAGAGAACCAGAGTCAGCTGCCAGAAAGGAATGGGAAAAATGAAGGGAGTGGTACTCATGGGTAGTGAACCATAACCTAAGCTGCATTTGAGGATCCATGAGAGCTAGTGACACTATATGATAGGGAATCACAGCTATTCTGAAGAGCCCAGAGTCAGGAATAGAGGAATGCCAGGGTCAGGAGTTAGAAGTTGAATCTAGGCACATGTGTTTTGAGTAACTGGGGCCAGTGACTGACATTGTAGAACATTGGAGTGGCTCAGAGCAACTTGGAACATCAGGGGTGGTAAGGGGCTGGTGCCATGAAGACTAGATCAACTTAGGGGTCAAATGCCCAGAAGAGCACAAGATTATAATGGTGTCATTGAAGGTCATATCCTAACAGATGACACAAGGGATAAAATGAAGTTCCAGAGATCTCAGAGAGATTACCCATGAGTGCACCAAGCATGCAGGTGGTTCAGAGTTAAGTGTTGAGAGACAGTGGAGGCTGATCCTGAAGTAAAGGCTTGGAGAAGTGCCAGTGGGAGTATGAATATACTGTTAAAACTTATTCCAACAAAAGAAAACTGTTAAAACCTATACCAGTATGGATATATTTTTAACCAGTCCCTTTTTGAATAAAACCCTTGACACTGAAGGAAGGTCATAACTCTGGAGGGCTTCAGAGGGCTCCAGAGGAATCTAGAAAGGGTTTCAATGATTAAACAGAACTCAGCTTTACCTTATGTGATGCACCCTTGCACTTTCTGGTGTCCCAATTTACATAGATGTCAGAGGTGGGTAAGAAGGCTGTTTCTATGCTCAACAGGAGGAATAGGCAGAATGAGAAGAGTTAAGCCTAGTCATGGGGGTGGGTCCTTGTGACTTCTTCAAGGATATTGCTTGGCCTCAGAGGTACTCTGGAGTAACCCAGAGGATCAGAGTGAGCCCAAGGGCTCAAGCAGAGTAAGGACAAAGACAAGGGGGTGTTTTTGTCAATATTTGTACTGAAGTACAAGATATAAAGCTACAGTACTTATACCTCAGAGAGGTAGAACTATCTAAGAGTGTAATGAAATAAGACAGGTGCAACTTAGAAGTAAAGCAGATGTGTAAATATCTAAGAAACAAATGGAAATGTCAGGGAAGACAATGTCCAATCATGTCAGACTAAAACTGAAGGGTGACAGGATGAAACAGGGGGAAGCAAGGAACAGGAATGGAACAGGAATAGTAACAGTAATGGTAATGGTAACTAAGAATGGGAACAGTAATGGAGTTATACTGGGATGGTCCAGAGATAAAGAAGTGGAACTAGAGTAGTACTTAACTGGAGCAGAGATAGACTAAAAACAGAATGGGGCAGAGTGGAAGTGGAAGCCTGGAGGAGCATATAATACTAAGGGGCAGAAAGTATACATGCATAGCTAAGGGAGACTGGAATGGTGATGGAGGGCCAGAGTTGTCTGGAGGAGAGTCAGAGGGCTAGAGTAGCTTACTAGATATGAAGACCAATTGTAAGCCAGGTCAGGATGGGGTCAGAATTGGGTCAGAGGTCTGGGATATGACAGGGGGAGCATATACTGATAGAAGGTGGAAAGTATACATGTATAGCTGAGGTAAAATGAAATGGTGATAGAGGGCTGAAGTTGTCTAAAGAGGAGTCAGAGGGCTAGATTGGCTTACTGGATGCAAGAACCAATCATAAGCCAGATCAGAATTGGATCAGAATTGGATCAAAGATATGGGATATGACATATAGAAAGAAACAGAGGTAAAAAAAACCAGGTAATGAAGCACAGATCTGGTGTGCTAAACTAAACTTCTTCTAAGGCCTAAGGGCACTTAACTACTGATGGGACTGTTGAGTGAAGGCTTTGATCTAGAGCCAACAGAACTAGGCAAAGAGAAATAGACAAGAAATAAGAGACTTGGACTTGTGAAAGCAAAGAGCTCAAGTGTACAAGACTAGGGTTTAGCCAGGCTTGCACCTCTCCTTTATATATGCTACAGAATAGTGCATAGACCATGTACAATGGACTGGCCCAAAACTAGTGTATAGTAAACTATTCAATAGCAATAAAGAAGCAGGGATCTAAAAATACATGTGGACAACACAAGGCAAATGATATTATGGTCCAGACTAGTCTAGACCTGTGACAATGTGAAGGGGTGAAGATGTGAAGATGTGACAATGTGAAGAGTTGCATGTATTAAGAGAAAATAATGAAAATAGAATAAAAATTATAACAGGCAATATGTAGCTTAGAAGTGTAACAGCAACCAGAGTTGCACTGGAGATGAAGCAAAGTTGACTTGTTGGCATGGGATATGACACAAACTGAGTAAATATTAAAACCATTTATAATGTAGAACTTCCTATAGCAGACTCTGGTGATTTCTGGATGACTTTAGAAATTCCAGAGGATTAAGCAGGACTTGGCTTCACCTTATGTGGTATGCTCCTGCATAATCTCAAGTCCCAATTTACAAAGAGGTCAGAGGTCTAGAGAAGAGCCAACTTGGGCTCAAGAAAGTGTTATATTTTCTCTTCACTTTCCTCTTTTTCCTTTATCTTATCTTAACTTCTGCTCTTTGTGCACCTTGGGTGCTTTCTTGTTTGTACTTCATGATATATTTCCACTCTTCTCATGCCCTAGCCCAGCCTAGGCCACTCTTTTGTTATACCCTTTGCCTGGGTATTCTATCTTCTAATTAGCTGACACTTAATCATTCTATCTCTTTCCATCTGTTTTTGCATGGATAGTTTACTCATTATTCATCAGCATGATTATGATAGTTGTCTCTGCTTGAACTCTATTTGTTGTACTATAAAGTAGTGTACTTCCTGTCTCCTTTCTCTCTATGCTACTTCTACCTTGTGATTCTTTGCATGCTCCTTGTCCTCATACCTAGTACTTTGAATCCATCCTTGTTCTGTCCTGGCAGTCTCCAGTTTAAAGCATCAGTTATCCTAGCATCCAACTTCAGCACAACTCCTTGTTTGTTGCTGGTTCTTAAGGCACAACTTCATTTGTTGCCTATTCACTTGTCTCAAGGCTTATATCTTGTAAAGCCTCTCACTCATCTCTCACCAGCAAGGTCTATGCTAGTTCCTACCCAGGCCTAACATAACAGAAGGCAGGTAAACAAGGTGCATCTAGCCTAGTTATAGGGGAGCATTATCAAGACTTTTTTACTTGGAAGAGCCAATGTCAGATCAGCATAGCCTCTGAAGTTAACTAGAGGATTGAAGATGAATCAATGATTCAAGAGTAAGAACAAGAACAAGATGGGTAGGTCTTTGTCAATATTCAAACTAAGATATTACAGGTAGAAGTAGTTTGACTTATATACTTTGGAATAAGCAGATTATCTAAGAAGAAGCAGCAGTGAGATAAATGTATCTCAGAAGTGAGTAATGGATGATAGTGCTTTCTAGAAATGAATAAAGATATCATATAAGTCAAGATGTCTAGATGAAACTTACATATGTCAGAAGAAAGTGAGAATGGAACTAAGTATAACTGGGAAGCAAAGTAGAGTAGTAATGTAGTGGTATCAGAAAAAACAGAGTGTAGATATGTACAAAACATAACTAGTACTAAGTAAGGGTAGAGATAAAGAGTAAGGAATGTTAAATTAGATGTAGCTTGTAGGGTATGAGTACCTGGAGTTGTCCCAGAAGGGACAGAGTTAATATAGGATATAACAGCAAATAAATCAGACCCTATATTATTATTTACATGTTTATTGCAACTATCAGCAAGACAACTGGTCCAAACTTCTGTTACTTGTGGATTTTGCTTATAATAACACTCCTAATGCTACTACAGGTGTCTTCCCTTTTTTTACTAATAAGAGTTACCATTCAAACATCTTTATCCACCTGGAATGTGATTTCACCTCTGCTCAAGCTTGAAAGTATGCCATTGACCTTAACTCACTGCACCAATTCCTTTATAAGGAGATAGCTGCTGCCCAAGCTAAATATCAAGGGCCTGCCAACACCAAGTAAACTCTGGCACCAGACTTTACAGTAGATGACCAGGTATTCATCAAGACTAAGTACTTTAGATTTACACAACCATTTAAGAAACTCATCAAAAAAACTTAGGCTCTTATACTATCATTGCTCAGACAGGTTTGCACTTCTTGATACTCCAACTCCTAAAGAACATAAAGTCTGTTTACCTGGTATTTTATATCTCCCAACTTGAATCCTCTGTTCCTAATATGATCTTCAATCACATTCAGCCACCCCCACCTCCAGTTGAGATCAAAGGAGAACTGGAGTTTGAGATCTTCAAAATCCTCAACTCAAAAATGGATTGCAGATAAAGAAACTGCAAGCTATTGTATTTGGTTAAATAGTTAGGTTATAAAGGAACTGATGAAGAAATGTCATAGCTCTTAGCTACTGAGTTGAAACATGCATCAGAGATAGTTGAGGAGTTCCATCACTGTTACTTAGATAAGCCTGAACCACACTCTGTCTGACCATTACAAGATTGAGCTGACAATCTGAATTACAACAGAGTAGCTACTTCCTCATTAGTCTTTGACCCCTTTCTTTTTTTTTCCTTGACAACTCCATTTGCTTCTGCCCTCAACTCTGCTATCTCTTCTGTGGCCTCTTCTATCTTCTTACCTTCAGGCCCCTCTTTTTTATTCTTTTCCTTACCTACCTTTTCCATCACCCACATTTTATCTAGCCCCTTAACCAGCTGCATTAGCAGCTGGTTTTGTCTCCATGTCTCCCTTATCATCTGTCCATCTACTTTCTGGATTGCCATAGCTAGCAGGCAGCAGCCCTCTGCCACCTGCCCAGCAACCTTCTCTGTCTCCTTCAAGTGCCTCCATTTTCTGGGCAGCTTAGTCTCCTTACCTCTTTGCTTCCACTTTCACTCCTATCTTTCCTGCTCCAGCTGCTTATACCTTACCTTTGTATTCTGATAGGCAAGGCATGAGGTTGACTTGCCAGAACCCATCTCATAGTCAATCCTCCAGTCCTCATACCTCTGGCATATGGAGATCTCCTTTGCCCTCTCCTTTTCCTTGCCCTTGCTAGATCCTATCTGGGCTTGACACACCTGCTCTGCCTATGCCCTGTTGGGCCAATTCAAAGTCTAATGAAGGTACTCCCCCTTCTCTGGGCAGCCTCCTTCTTGGCCTGCTTTCTCATGGCCTCTTTTATTGCCTTTTGCATCTCCTTCACTCTCTTCCTGACTTTCTCTTCCTTCTTCTCCTTCATGTGCCATTTATACTCAGCATACTTTATATCACCAAGCACATTATTATCATCAGGGTATTCCACAAGGCATTCATCAAACCAGACCTTAATGTCATGGTAGATGGACATAGATGGCTGCAATGTTGAGATAAAAAGTTATTATCAAGGCAACCATTTTATTTTAGGGCATAATCTAAACTCTGCTTCCCACTCTGCTACCATCATAAACAAAGGCTTATCTTTACTTCACCTTCACACTAATCAAAGTCATATGCTCATAACTTTTAGGGGTTTAGGCCTTAAGAGGGAAATACTGTTATATCCCATGTTAACTCCATTCTTTCTGGGATAACTTTAAATACTTATACCCATTCAGGTTACATTCTACCTGTTAAAACTTTCCATTCCACTAAAAAGAAGACTTTTAAAACCTATACCAAGATAAGTATACTTTTAATCAGTTCCTTTTTTAAATGAAATCCTTGATGCTAAAGGAAGATCAGAACTCCAGGGGGCTCCAGAGAGCTTCAGAGGAATCTAGGAAGAGTTTCAATGATCAAACAGGACTCGGCTTCACCTTATGTGGTGTGCCCTTGCACTTCTCCATTGTCCTGATTTACATAGATGTTGGAGTGGGTGATAAGGCTGTCTCTATGCTCAACAGGAGGGACAGGCAGGACAAGGAGAGTCAAGCCTAGTCATGGGGGTGAGGCTTTA
>JBBPKN010001327.1:0-17987 GCA_038089275.1 Pulveroboletus cf. rosaemariae | reverse complement strand
ATGACCTGGTTGGAGATGCAGAGCACCAGCTAGACCAGTTGACTATGAAGGATGGTTAATGAATCAACAAATATGTAGTTGAGTTTAATAGAATTGCATCCCAAGTCCAGAGCTACAGAGAAGGTGCCCTCCACCACTATTTCCATAATGGTCTGCCAGACTGCATCAAGGATAACCTTTCCCATATTGGCAAGCTGCCGACACTCATTGAGCTGCACCAGCTGGCACAGACCATTGACACTTGCTACTGGGAGTGCAAATCTGAACTCAGCCAACAAGAAAAGTCATCTCACCTGTCCAAGTCCTCCAATAAACCTGCTATATCCTCCACTTCGACCTCTGGCCCTAATGAATCAAGGAACAAGTCAGCTAATTACCCCAGCTCCTCCAAGTCATCTGTTCCCCAGAAACAGGACTTATTATCCAAGCTTGGTAAGGATGGTAAGCTCACTACCAAAGAATGCAAGCATCAACTGGAAAATCACCTCTGTTTGTTCTGTGGAATTGCAGGGCATATAGCAAAGAACTGCCCCAAGTCTTCCTCCAAGGCAGCCAAAGCTCACATGGCCAAAACCTCTGCTCTGGAAACCAAACCAGAGGCCTTCATCTCAGAGGTGAAAAAATAGTCTGCAGCCTTTGAGACTCTGCATGGGCTGGAGGTTGCATTAATCCTTCCCATGCTTTACTGGAGGTTAAACTTAATGCATCTGTTCTATTAGATAATGCTTTACTTATGCCTCTCACCACCCTTGTTTCACATGAAATTCCTCTGTTTTCCACCCTGATTGACTTCAGTTCTTTAGACTGCTTCATAGACACCAAGTTAGTCAGTACTTACAATCTTCTGACTTATTCCATTCCTCCATTGCAGCTCCAACTATTTGATGGCTCTTCCAATTCTATGATTACAAATGCCATTGATCTTTCTGTTTGTTTTAACACTGGTGATATCACTCTGATAACATTCTATGTCACTCTGTTGGATGGATCTAGTTCTCTTGTTTTAGAACACAACTGGCTTGCCCACTACAATCCATTGATTGATTGGGTATCAAGTCATATCTTGTTCCGATTATCTGAACCAAACATGCCAACACCCCCAAGCTCACCTCTGCAGTCTCTGGTTTCTCTGACCCAAGCTGACTCCAAACCCAATTTACCATGTTTCCATGACTTCAAACCTCTGTTGATCAAGCTACTTAACTCATCAGCCTTTGCACATACCTGTAGCCTTGATGGCTCAGTCCTATTCTATCTGCAGCTTCAACCCCTGGAAAGTTATCTCCATTCTGCTTCCATTGCTTCTCCTCCAGCTGACCTTTCCAGCATTCCCCAGGAATACCATGACTTTGCCAATGTGTTTAGCAAAAGCAAGGCATCTACTCTTGCCCCTCACTGCAAATTTGACCTGAAGATCAAGCTGGAAAAAGGCACCTCACCACCTGTCAGCACCACTTATTCTCTATCATCCTCCAAGCTTGAAGCACTTAGGACTTTCCTGGATGAACATCTTGCTACCAGTTTCATCTGACCCTCTGTATCCACTCATGCTGCTCCTGTCCTCTTTGTCCAGAAGAAGGACAGATCCCTTCAGTTGTGTGTAAATTTCTGAGGCCTCAACAAGATCACAAAGAAAGACCACTACCCCCTTCCACACATCTCCAATCTCCTTGACACTCTGAGCCGTGCAACTGTCTATATTAAACTTGACCTTAGGTACGCTTACCATTTAGTTTGTATTGCTAAGGGCAATGAATGGAAAACCTCTTTCCATATGTGCTATGGCTCCTATGAGTGGCTTGTCATGTCATTTGGGCTCACCAATGCTCCTGCAGCTTTCCAGCGGTTTGTCAATTCTATCTTTGCCAATCTTCTTGATGTTTTGGTAATTGTTTATTTGAATGATATCCTAATTTTCTCCGCTAATTGGACATCACATACTGAGCATGTCTGCAAAGTCCTCTGCCACCTCCGGAAGCACAGCCTCTTTGCTAAATCCAAGAAATGTGAATTCCATACCAATTCCATTGAGTATCTTGGATATCTACTCTCTCCTTCCAGGCTCACAATATCTTCTGACAAGGTTCAATTCATCCTGGATTGGCCTGAGCCTCGCAAGATTAGGGATCTTCAGTCCTTCCTCAGTTTCACTAATTTCTACTGCTGCTTCATCTGAAGCTACTCTAACATCATCATTCCCCTGACTTGCCTCACTCACAAGTCTGTTTGTTGGAATTTTGATGCTTCTTGTCATGCTGCTTTCCAGCACCTCAAGGATGCTTTTACTTCTGCTCCTATGTTGACCCATTGGATCCCTGATGCTCCTCTCATTGTTGGGACTGACACCTTCAACTATGCCATAGCTGGAATCCTCTCACTCTGGTCTCTGGATGATGAGGTCCACCCTGTTGCTTTCTTTTCCTGTATGCTTACTATGCTGGAACTCAACTATGACACCCATGATAAGGAGCTCCTTGCTATTTTCACTGCATTCAAGACCTGGTGTCATTACCTTGAAGGTTCTGATTCTCTGGTGGATGTTGTCACTGATCATAAGAACCTGGAATATTTCACTACATCTAAACTTCTGACCTGCCAGCAAGCCCAGTGGTTGGAGTTTCTCTCCCAGTTTATTCTGATTATCTGTTTTTGCCCTGGCCATTTAGGTGCTAAACCTGATGCTCTAACTAGATAATGGGATATCTATCCCAGTGCAGGGAATGGCAACTATGCCCTCATCAATCCGCATAACTTCTGGCCTGTGTTCATGCAGAAACAACTCACTGTGTCCCTCTGGGCTTCTGTCCTAGCATCTCTGGTTTTCTGGTCTGCATCCCTCTTTGACATCGAAACCCTCCATTGTGACATCATCTCAGCACTTTCTTCTGACCCAACCACCTCTATCCACTGTTCCAGTACCCTCCCATCTGACTCTCATTGGTCTAAAGACCCAGGAGGTTTCTTGTGTGTGGACAACCACATCTATGTCCCCAATGCTTCCAATCTCCAACTCCATATCCTCCACTACAAGCATGACCACCCCTTATCTGGACACTTCAGTCAGAATTGGACACTGGAGCTCATTCGCTGAGAGTATACCTGGCCTGGCATTTGAGCATTTGTCAAGGAATACATTTCTTCATGTATAGCTTGTGTCTGTGCTAAGGTACCCTGTCATAAACCCTATGGTTTCCTCAAGCAGCTCTCCATTCCAGAAAAGCCATGGAATTCCATCTCTATGGATTTCATCAAACAGCTCCCAGCTTCCTCTGGTCACTCCGCCATCCTTGTTGTGGTAGATTGTCTATTGAAGCAGTGCATCTTCATTCCTACAGATGACAAGGTAACCTTCCCAGAGCTTGCTAAACTCTTTTTACTCCATGTGTTTTCCAAACATGGAGTTCCCTTCCACATCATCTCTGATCAAGGTTCTGAATTTGTTTCCCATTTCTTCCATTCTCTGGGTCAAGCCCTCAATATCCATCTTCACTTCACCTCCGGATATCATCCAGAGGGTAATGGTCAAACTGAGTGAATGAACCAAACCCTGGAGCAGTATCTACATGTTTATTGTAACTATCAGCAGGACAACTGGTCTGACCTCCTGCCCCTCATGGAGTTCACTTATAACAATGCCCCTAATGCTACCACAGGTGTTTCCCCTTTCTTTGTCAACAAGAGCTACCATCTGAATATCTCTGTGCACCTGGAATGCGATCTTACCTCCACCCAAGCTTGAGAATATGCCATAGACCTTGACTCTCTTCACGCCTTCCTTTGCGAAGAAGTAGCTGCTGCCCAAGTCAGATACCAAGAACCTGCAGATGCCTGACGATCTCTGTTACCAGACTTTAAAGTAGGTGACCAGGTATTCATCAAGGCCAAGTACTTTAGAACTATGTGGCCTTCCAAGAAACTCATCAAAAAGAACTTAGATCCTTATTCCATTATTGCTCAGGTGGGCTTGCTATCCTTTACACTCCATCTCCCAGAGAACATAAAGTCCATTCATCTGGTCTTTCATGTTTCTCAACTTGAACCCTCTGTCCCCAACATAATCCCAGATCGCATGCAACCACCTCCACCCCCAGTCAAGATTGACGGTGAACCAGAGTTTGAGATTTCCAAAATCCTAGACTTAAAGATAGATCATAGGCAAAGGAACTGCAAATTACTATATTTGGTTAAGTGATTAGATTATGAGGATACTGATAAGGAAACCTCATGGCTCCTGGCTACTGAATTAGGGCATGCTTCAGAGATTGTTAAGGAGTTTTATCTCAGTTACCCAGACAAATCCGGGCCATCTTATGATTAACCAAATGTAGTGGATCTAGTGGACCCTCTACCTATTCTAAGACTGTCTTTTCCATCTCCTTGTCTACCACTGAAATTTTGCCAACCTCTGCACAAAGTTCCAATAGCTCTGCTGCCACCTCATCCTCCTTCCCATCCTTACTCCCTGAACTCCTGGCTTCTCTGGTCTCCTCTGCCCATGCCATCTCCAATGCATCAACCAGCCATTCCAGCAGTTGGTTCTTGTGTTTGGCCTCTCACCATATCTTCCAGCTCACCTTCCTTATTGATGCCCCCATCAGGCAACAGCTCTTAGCCACTTGCCAAAGACCCTCCTCTGTCTCCTCAGAGTCTGCCCTGCTATTAGGTACCCCTTCCTCTCCCACCTTCCATCTCTGCTTCCTCTCTGGCTTCTTCTGGCCAGGGCATCTGCACCTTACCTTTGCCTCTATACAGGCAAGGCATGATGTCAACTTGCCCAGGCCCACCTGGCACTCCAGTTCCTGGTCATTGCACCTGAGGCACTCTGGTCCCTCTTCTGCTCTTCTCTTGCCATTGCCACTACTGGACCCCACCTCCTGGGCTTGGCAAAGTTCCTTCACCTAAGCCAGTGTTAGAGTGCTTGGTTCTGACCCCACTTCCAATACTCACTCATTTCTGGACTGCCACCACTGCTTTCCAAGCCTTCTTCACTTTCTTCCGAGCCTCCTTCTCTCTCCTCACTTTTTCCTGCTGCTTCTGCTCAGTGTACTTTGCATCACCAAGCTCCTCTTTGTCTTTGATGCACTCCTCCAGGCACTCATCAGACCAGGTGTGAATGTCAGTGAATAAAGACATGATGAGGAATACCAGTGTGGAAGTCTCTGGGATGGTATTTGCTTTTATGGTTTTCTGGCCAGCTAAACCCCGATGCCTGCTCCACTCACTTATTCATCAAGAGCATGTGCTTCACAGCCTTCAGGGGTTCAGGCCTTAAAAGGGGAATACTGTCACATCCTGTGCCAATGAGTCAACTCTGCTATGTTCTGATGCAACTCCAGTTGCTTCTATGCTTTAAGCTGCATGTTTTCTAGTTCCTCTTACCTCTGTCTTCTCCTATCTAATGATTGATTACAACTTTACCTATACTAACTCCATACCATTCCGATACAACTCCATTGTTCCTCCGACCTCACTTTCTGTTCCTGTTCCTTTGTGCCACATTTCTCCCTGTTGTCACTTAGTTTCAGTTTGACATTATTCAATGTTATCTCCTCTGACATCTCCATTTGTATCCAGGATGCATTGGCACCTGCTTTACTTATGAGACAACTCCTTTTATACCTCTGTTCCCTCCTTAGATAATCTGTCTCCCTGAGGTATATAAGTACTGGAGTTTGGTATCTTGGACTCTAGTTTGAATATCAACCATAATATGATGTTACAATCCCCCCCAGACCCCTTCTGCCTCATGAATTGATGTTGTACCCTACCCTAAAGTCCCTCAACTTATTCCACAACTTGACATTGTGCCTCTTGTTGGAAAAAAGCCCTCCAGCTGATCCCAATCCTCCAATAGTTCCTGACCCCTCTGTAAATTGGGGCACTTGGTACTGGCATAAGGGCACACCACATAAGGTGAAGCCAAGCCCCGTCCACTCCAGAGTTATCCAGAGTACCCCTGGAGTACATCAAAATGTTTATAACACCAGGTTAAGATGGGGTTAAAATTGGGTCAGAGGTATAGAATATGACAGTTGACATCCTTGATCCCACATGGAAAGTGGGTGGAAAAGATGTGAAGAGTAGGCCAGAGGATAGCAAAAAGGAAGAGGTGGTGGAAGAGGTGGTAGAACTCAGGACAGAGGTCTGGGAGAAAGCAGAGAGAGAAGATGATGAAGATATAATGTTACTAGAGTAGAGTGGTAACAGCTCTAGTTAGCATCTTCATAAACAGAGGTTGGGGTTTGGAATTGGCTTGGGGGAGCCAGGAGTTAGAATACAAAAAGGGGTGTCAATGACTACTTAAGTGAAGGCCTTGTGAACCTTGAGTGAACAAGTTCAGAGAAAAGGCAGAGTAATCCTGAAAAGTAAGGTTTCCACAAATTGCAAGATAACCTATCAAGATAAAGTCTCATGATCAGGCAAGTGGTGCCTTGGGCAGTCATGGGGTAACAAGGAGAACAAAAGAATGACCAAGAAGGGAATGGAAGAATTAACTGAATTCTCTAGAGAAATAGGATTAGAGACCAATGTCAAAATGGTCACTTCTGAAACATTGTCAGAGAAATTGAAAAGGGACAAAGGGGGGCAGAAGCAGAGAGCCACAGGGGCTTCAGAAAGACTAATGGAGAGAAGATCAGAAATTAGACTAGAGCCTGATAGTTAAACAAAATATTCAAAACAAATGTCAGAAGGGTTGAATCTAGGGTGGGAAAGAACAGAGTTGAGGAAGGTTTCTTATCTCCAAATGGAACTGAAACATGATGATTGCCAGTGAGACAGTTTATTGTGTGGCTAGGGATCAAAGCTAAATCACAGTTAAGTCAGATTCTAATAAAGCAGGTAGGGGGCAGAAATATCAAAGACATATTCTATTCCTGATGTCCTTGTTCAGCAAGCTCCATTACTGGTCTAACAAACAGCTAGCTCCTTATTCCCATGATAGAGTAGGCCTAATGCAGGTCAAACATCTGGAATGTATGAGGAGAAGAATAGCCAGCCATATGGTTCTAGATTGGAACACTACTACACAATCATTAGGAGGACAGGGGTCTGGGACCAGAGGCATGGAAGAAGTAGCCAGAGGAGTAAAGTAGGCATAACCTGGGAGTTCAGCAGTTGAAGAAGGTGGAGGGTCAGAGACTATGAGGGACCACCTACTTGCAGATACCATTCACAAGGTCAGTGGTCATCTTTGCTAAGAGATGAAGGAGCAGAACAAGCTCCTTTGTGACCTAGTTCAGATCAAACTGGCAGAGAACCATTGGGCTGGGTATATTGTGGCAGGGGGACCAAAGGTTATCACTGTCAATCTCAAGGCTGAGGCAGAGCAGAAGGATAGTAGAGTGGTGGTTGGAGAGGACCTGAAGGAGTGGATGTTGTGCTAAGGGTTGCTCACTGGTTTTGCCTCCTGTATACCACAATTGAGCATGTATACCACTTGAATTGCATATTGTTTATGTGCTGCAGTGAGGGGAGGGAGATAAGCTACTCAGAAGAGGGACAGAGGTAATCAGAAATGATCAGAGATGAGTGCAGTTAACATAGGGATCAGTCACTGCATGAGTGATAAGAGTAGTCAGAGGGGGCAATTGGCACAGAGCAAGTCTGGTCATTGCATGAAGAGGTAGATAGTTGACCATATGGGCTGGGCACTGCAGTGGAAGAGATCAGAGATGGAATGGAGGAAGGTCAGAGGGGCAAGTGATGGGACTGAGGGAAGGGCATGAGTGCTAGATGATTGGTAGATTGTGGATTGCTAGGCACAATTAGTGGTTGCTAGTGTGGTCACTAGATGCTATCACTGGATGTTATCTCCTTCTCAAGGTTAATGTTCCATTGTTGACTAGAAGACAGAAAATAAAAGGGGCCAGAGGCAGTGCAATGCATGAAACAGAAGGGATCTGGAAGTACCTGGAGAGACAGGAGGGAGGCCAAAAGAAAAGGCCAAGCAAAAGGATGTATACAGAAATGGGAAGTTCCCAGAAGATGCAGGAAGAGCAGAAATATCCCCAAAGGAGAAGAAAAACCCAGGAAAATAAAAGAACAGGTCTCTGGACAAGAGATTAGATGAGGAATAGGAACTGAAGGCAAAGAGTAATGGAGTTGTTAGAAACCAGGCTGGAAAATCAAAGGATTTCCAGGGCAGAGAACAACAGAGGAGTTTGGAGGAAGTTCTGGAGAAATAAGCAGGATTCCTATGAGACACAGAAGAGCAGAATGTCTCCAGGAATAGAACTCCCAGGGAAAATGAGCAGAATATCCAGAAGATATAGAAGAGCAGAATGTCTTCCAGGAAAAAGAATACCCAGGGAAATGAAAAGACAGGTTCTAAGATGACATATTAGAAAAGGTAAGGGAAAACCTGCAAGCAGGAATGGAGTCATCAGTAAACAATGCCTAAAGATCAAGGATTTCCTGGGCAGGAGTCAGAGAGAATGGAGAGATGTGGAGAGAATTCTGCAAAACAAAGGTTTCTCAGAAAGGGACTGAGAATGCCAAAGGCAATCAGAGGGAGTTATATGAAGGTGACACATTAGTAAAACAATGTAGTGCCATACAGAGGAAATCCAAGCAGATATCCATAAGAAACTGAAACAAAGCTCAATCAACTGCAAGTAGAAAAAGAAAGAGTAATTGCAGTGCAGTCATGATGGAAAAGTGAGCTTTCCAGGGAGATAGAAAGGGATGGAGATGCCCAGAGAGGGCAAGAGACTTTTGGTGTGTGAGACAAAACACAGGAAGTGTATTGAAGTGCAGAGAAAGAGGGGTGGTGCTTCTAAAGCCTGGTTGGTCAGCAAGGTGGGTATACTGTAGCTGTGAGGATAAGAAAACAGGTGGCAGGGGTACCACAAGCTAAAAAGAATAAAGGGTCAAATGCTACAAGTTCAGAGAAGATCAGAGGTGGATGGAGGTATCTGCCTGGTAGGTGTATTAACAGACAAAACTGGCCTGCTACAGAGAGCAGAGTGATGCAGAGATAACTGTGCACTTAGGCAACAGAGTCATAACTACCAGATAATGATGAAAAAACTGTGGTTTGAAATCAGAGTTAGCTGAGACCAGAGTGGTATGGAGCTATAGGGGGTGCATGAGGTGCTGGCATGTGTTATCCAGTGAACAGATGAGGTACTATTCAATACCTGGGGTCAATGAACCACAGTGAATGAGTTAGTGGTGTCCTAGAATTAGTGAACACAAACCATCCAGCAAAGGGTAATGCTAGGCATTGACAAAGTGAATCCAACAGTCTTTGTAGAGTATGTGGGAATCCAATAGCTTGAGCATAAGAGGTAAAAATAAAGGAAAAGGAGAAGCTTTGGAAAGAAGTGGAAATAGGCAGAAGGGGTCAGAGTATTGGGGCTCTCAAATCCTAAATAGAACAAGGTACCCAATAAGGGATCAAATGATTAGAAGTGCATGGAAGTACATGCTGGAGGTTGGAGAGACAAGGGGCTCAGGTTTAATAGACTTGTTATACTTGAAAAGCTGGATCTTGAAAGACTAGAACCAATGGCCAGAAATGAATCACCTAGGAGTAGAGAATAGACACAAGAGGGTGATAACAGCCTATTGATAATCCTGGAGTGACTTGTCAAGAAAGGGACTGTTACAGTGGCAGTTTGGCACACTGTGCAGATGAGCTAATAAACCCTAACCCTGTCCTTGGGGTTGTGCCAGTATTGATGTCAGTGTTGAAATAGAAGAATATAGGATGGATAGATGAAGAGGCCTGTTACTATAGGTGAACCAGGACTTAGAAGAAGAATCTCTGAGTAGCTAAGCCAGAGGAGCTGGGTCCAAACACAAGCTAGTATTGGTGACTATAGGTCAACCCAAGTAAGACAAGTGCTCAAAGCTGGGAAGCTAAGAGTTACATGGTCGGTCTACTTATAGTATCTAGGATGGCACACAGACCACCAAGTCTAACCAGGATAAATACTAAAAAGGTAACTGGGCATAGGATGAGGGTAAAGGGTATGACTAATTGGCCATGCGTATCAAGGGTTTGGAATGGAAGAGAAGTTTAAAAATGGAAAGGAAGACTGTAGGGTCAATGGATATTAATACAGCACCTTAGCCTTGATGCTAAGAAGATCCCATCTGGATCTCTGCCACAGATCAGATCCATCAATCAAGATCCAGATCTAAGATCCAAGATCTGATATCATCTAGATTAGATTGGAAGATATCTTCATCTGAGATTGCTGCTAAATCCTGTGCTAACCCTTTAGTCAAGAATACTCTGAATAGAACTAACCATAGCCTAGGGTTTAGCTCAATATGGCATAGGAGTCTCACAGTCATGTGCTTGTCACATGACTCTTGTGCATCCGAACTGTACGTTCATAACAGGGACTATGAAACAGCTAGGGGATGCTTACACTGCAATAGCAAGATCTAGGCATGAGAAGGTGGTTGAAATGGTCCAGAGTGACATGAAGTGGGTTTCCATCAAGGATTACCAGATAACAACAAAGTGTCAGAGGACTGGAGTCAGCTGCCAGAAAGAAATGGGGAAAAATAGAGGGAGTGGCACTCATGGATAGGCAACCATAACCTAAACTGCATTCAAGAATTCATGAGAACTGGTAATGCTGTATAATAGGAGAGAGTCACAGCTGCTCTGAAAAACCTGGAGTCAGGAATAGGGGAATGCCAGGGTCAGAAGTCAGAAGTTGAATCTAGGTGCATGTATCTCAAGCAACTGGGGCCAATAACTGGTGTCATAGAATATTGAAGTGATTTGAAGAGGCTCAGAAGGTCAGAAGCAGTAAGGGGCTTGTGCCATGTGAAGAATAGGTCAACTTGGGGGTCAGGTGCCCAGAAGAGTGCAAAGTCATAATGGAGTTGTTGGTGATTATAGCCTGACAGATAGTGCAAGGAATAAGTCAAAGTCCCAGAGATCTTAGAGAAATCACCCATAAGTGTGCCAAGCATGCAAATGGTTCAGAGTTGAGTGTTAAGAGACAGTCTAGGCCACTTCTAAAGTAAAGGCTTGAAGAAGTGCAAGTAAGAGTATAAATATACTGTTAAAACTATATCTCTCCAGTTCAAGTATACTATTAAAACATATACCAAGTTCCTTTCTGAACAAAACCCTTATTGCTAGAGGGCAAAGGTCATACTTTAGAAGCTCCAGGAATGTCCAGAGACTTCCAGAGGGTTTTGGAAAGGGTTGGTTGATTGAATGGAACTTGGCTTTACCTTATGTGATGTGCCCTTGCACTTTCTGGTGTTCTAATTTATATAGATGTCAAAGGTAGGGAGAAGAACTGTTTTAGCACTTCACAAGAGGAACAGGCAGGATGAGAAGAGTCAAGCCTAGTCATGGGGATGGAATTGTTATGAAGTGACACTCTAGCACTAGAACCAGTTATGTGACATCACATGATCATGTACAAGAAACCCCTTTTTAAGCTTAACCCAAGTCTGTAATTCCAATTCTTTAAAAGTATTTATTATTCCTTTTCCTAGCAGTGGTCATGTGACCATAAGTCACCTGACATGAATCTTCCCTGGATCTTCCTGGGAACTGCCCTCCTTTCTAATCTCCATGGATCTCATCTGATCTAAGATCTGAATCTGAATCTGAACCCTAGATGCATCTGTAACAGATCTATAGATTGGATCTTATCTGTGGCAGAGATCTCAGTCCTCATGGTGCAAGCACCTTTAACCCTGCACTTCCATTTCAAGGCTATGCATTCTCTTCCATTCTTTCTTCATATTCATGCCTGCCCTTTGCTGGCATTCTTTTATATTCACTCCATGCTTTATCCTCATTGGTATGGTTCTATTTATAACTGGGCTTAGGGTTCCCTGATTAGGTAGTTCATGTACTTAGTCAGCTTGGTCTGTGCACCAAGGTCCCCAATATATAAAGGACAAGGTAGGCAAGCTGGAATTCCCTAGTTTTGCTCACTTGAGTCTGGTTTAGTCTTTTCTGGCTATGCTCCACTCCCTATAAGTGATCCAACAGTTTCCTATTGGCTTAGGGACTGGCTTAGACTCTTATATTCTCTTATCTCACCTAGTTCCTGGCTACTAGCACAAAAGCCAGATAGCAAGATAGAAAGGCATTTTCCAAGGATTAGGGTTAGGTTTAGATTAACACATCAGTAGTTGCATTTCAGGGATTTTACAATTCCTTCAAGGATATTGCTTGGCCCTGGAGATGCTCTGGAGTAATCCAAAGGGTCAGAGTGAACCCAAGAGCTCAATCAGAGTAAAAATGATAACAAAAGAGTATTTATGTTGATATTTGTACTGAGGTACAAGATACAGGACTAAAGTACTTATATTTTAGAGAGGCAGAACTATCTAGAATTGTAGCAAAGTGAAATAGGTGCAAACTCAAAAGCAAAGCAGATGTCTAAATATCTAAGAAACAAATGGAGATGTCAGGAAAGACAATGTCCAATCATATTAGACTGAAACTGAATGGTAATAGAATGAAATAAGGGAAAACAGGAACAGGAACAGGAACAATAATAGTAACAGTAACTGAGAGTGGGAACAGTAATGGAGTTATATCAGAACAGTCTGAAGATGACAAAATGAAACTAAGGTAGTACTTAACTGGAACAGAGATGGAACTAAAAATGGAATAAGGCAGAGCAGGAGTGGAGGCCAGAAAAGCATATATTGATGGAAGGCAGAAAGCATATATGCATAGCTGGGGTGAAATGAAATGGTAATGGAGGGCTGGAGTTACCTGGAGGAGTCAGAGGGCTAGAGTGACTTACTGGATGCAAAGACCAGTTGTAAGCCAGGTCAGAATTGGATCAGAATTGGGTTAGAGATATGAGATATGACAAATATTCAGTTTTAGCCTGATTTGATTGGACATTATCTTCCCTGACATCTCCATTTGTTTCTTAGATACTTAGATATCTGCTTTACTTCTGAGTTTGCACCTGTTTCATTTTGCTACACTCTTAAATAGTTCTTTCTTCATGAGACATAAGTATTATAGTCCTGTATCTTGTATCTCAGTTCAAATATCAACAAAAACATCTCCTTAATGTCATTCTTACTCTACTCAAGTTTCAGGCTCACTCTGACACTCTGGGTTACTCTGGAATACCTCTGGAGCCAAGTGATATCCTTGAAGGAATTATAAGGTTCCACCCCCATAACTAGGCTTGACTTTCTTTATCTTGCCTATATCTTCTATTGAGTATCAAGACTGTTTTCTTTCCTACCTCTAATATCTTTGTAAATCAGGACACCAGAAAAGTGCAAGGGTACACCACATAAGGTGAAGCTGAGTCCTGTTTAACCAACAAAACCCTTTCCAACCCATTTTGGAAGTCTCTGGACATTTCTGAAGTCTCTGGAGTTATAATCTTCTCTTAGATTTGTACATCACCAAGGCATTAGAACCTAACCTTTATTCTCTAGCCTTAAGGGTTTTGTTCATGAAGCAGATAAGGGTAGAAGGTCTACCAGTATATCTGCAATTAGTAGATATAAATTTTTAACAGTTCTCCACCTTGCCTTTCTTTTCTCTGATATTGTCTTTTGCATTCAACCCAAAGATTCCCATCTAACTATCCATCAATGCACCTATAACTGTCCAAAAAAGTATTGCATAGCCTGGAAAACACTCCTTGATCAATATCTCACTGCTGGTTGCTTGCACCTCTTTCACAGCCAACATAGTTCTCCTTCCTTTATTATCCCCAAGGCTGATCCTACTATTCTTCTCTGTTGGATCAATGATTTCTGTGCCCTCAATGCTAATACCATTCCAGTTAACCATCCCTTGCCCTGGACTAATGACATCTTACATGACTGTGCTAAAGGCAAGATATTTACTAAACTTGATATAACTAACTTGTTTTTCCAAACTAGAGTCTATTTGTATGATGTTCCCTGGCTTGCAGTCCATATATCCTGGGGCCTCTATGAATGGACTATTATGCCAATTGTTATAGTCTGATTTTTCAAACTTTGATCATGTGACCTTATCTTATCTTCTCCACGTGGTTATCTAATCTTTTATCTTATCAAGGCACGTGACAGGTCACATGATTGGTCTAGACCCAGGGCATAGGGTTAGCCTCATGCCTTCCAGCCTGTTTTCATTTCCGTTGTTCTTTCATTTTAGAAGCTCCGCTCCTTTTCAGCCATTGGCTATTCTCACAGATGCTTCTCTTCTTTTTGATCGCCGTCTAGGGTCCATGGGAATATTCCCATCAGGGTCTTGGTCTGTGCGCATGTAGCTAAGGTATATAAGCTGTAGCATATAGTCTCAAGACTCCCCAGTCTTGAGCACTTGTACCTTTGTGCAGTGTCCTCACTAGTACTCCTGCTTAATCTTTTACCACTGCTTTTATCCTCAACCGTAACCATCACCGTAACCTTCAGAAGCCCCTAGATTAGGGTCAAGTCATCATCACCGCAGTTACCGAACGTAACACCAATGAGTATCCACAATGCTCCTGCTGTTCACTCACATGACCAGTGCCTTGCATCACCTGATTGGCCATACTTGCCATGTTTACTTGAATAATATTATTGTCTGGTTTCAGTTACTCCAGGAACATGAACAAAATATTGCAGCTGTGCTCCAAGCACTCTCTGCCAACTCTTTTTTCTGCTCTGCCCACAAAACCAGTTTATTTGATGATAAAATCCATTTCCTTGAACACCACATCTCTGCTAATGAGATTGCCACTGACAACAGCAAGATTTAATGCATTCTTGACTGGCCTGTTCCCACCTCCATGTGCAAAGTCTGCTTCTTCCTTGGCCTTATTTGTTACCTTGGAGACCATCTCCCCAATCTTGCTGAGTACACCATGTACCTTAATCCCCTTACTACTAAAGATGCTAAATGTAATTTCCCCCCATGGTTCTCCATATACAAGGATGTCTTTTAACAAATTAAACACCTGGTTGTTAGCCCAGAGTGTCTTACCACTATTGATTATGACCATCCTGGTAATAACTCCATCTTCATTACCTGTGATGCTTTCAATTTTTGCTCCAGTGCTATACTTTCATGGGGTAAAGATCTCAAATCCCCATGCACAGTTGGCTTTGACTCTGAACTCTTTCATGCTGCTGAACTCAACTACCCTGTCCATGAAAAGGAACTCTTGGCAGTAATTCAGGTGCTCTGAAAGTGGCACTCTGACTTACTGGATCATCACATTATTGTTTACACTGATCACTGCACCTTAGAATACCTTCTTACCCAGTGTAACTTGTCCCACTGCCAGGTCTACTGGCTTGAATACCTTTCTCAATACAACCTTGAATTCTGCTATATTAAGGGGGCTAATAACCTTGTGGCTGATACTCTCTCCTGCTACCCTAATTTAAATCCCCTTATGGCACATATTTCCTCTTTATCCCTTGATAAAGCTCTCACCCTTCAAATCCTGCATGGCTACACAAATGATCCCTATTGCCACAAACTTTTTAGTCTTCTTGATAGCTTAAATGGCCTTATTGAAAAGAATGGCCTTCTCTTCTTAAATGACTGCCTTGTTATTCCATCTGTTGACAACCTTCATGAAACCCTCTTTCACCTTGCTCATGATGCCTCTGGCCATTTTGGTGCTAACAAATCATATGCAGCCCTCTGTCAATTTTTTTACTAGCCCAATATGCATTATAACCTTGTGGATGCCTATATTTCCACTTGTGTGAACTGTCAGCATAACAAGAGTCCTACTTCTGCCCCTGCTGGTCTGCTCTATTCTCTTTCCATCCCTGACCAATGCAGTGACTCCATTGCCATCAATTTTGTTGGCCCACTCCTGGATAACCATGGATTCAACATGCTGCTTACCATTACTAACCACCCTGGTGCTGATTTCCACCTCATTCCCTGTCATAACACTCTCTTGGCCCCAGAATTTGCAAATCTCTTCCTTGACCATTGGTACTGTGAGAATGGCTTGCCCCTTGAAATTATTTCTGATCAGAATAAACTTTTCACCTCCAAATTCTGAAAAGCACTGCACCTCCTCTCTGATGTCAAACTCAAGTTTTCCTCTACCTTTTACCCTCAGACAGATGGTTCCAGTGAGCAAACCAACAAAACTATTATCCAATTATTATGCTATTTTGTTGACTGTAACCAACATGGCTGGGTTGTAGCCTTGCCCTATGTACATTTCCATTTAATGAACTCTATCAATGCCAGTATTGGCCTTGCTTTCTTCCAGCACCATCTTGGACATTGTCTCCAAATGCTTTCCCTATCCATCCACATCCTTCTTCTTCTGCCCTCCCCTCTGATTATGCTACTGCCACCCATGCCTTCCTCAGCCACCTGGATTTCAATGTTCTTGAGGCCCAAGTCAACCTCACCAATGCCAAACTCTCCCAAGCTCTTACTGCTAACTGTCATTGGACTACTAACCCTGCCTTCCATGTGAATAACCTTCTTCTCTTGTCCACTTGCAACTGCCAGCAGAACTTCCTTGCTTCCAGTTCCCAAAGTGAAAGGCCACCATGAGGTGGTCACACTTAGTGCAGATGGCCACAAAACATAAACAAGCAATATATTATAAGGGCAAGAGAAAAAGAGAGAAAAAAAGAAAGTGAAAGTGAGGATAAAAGATCAATGCTCATCAGTAGGGTATAATAGTCTCTATATATATATGGTACAGAACTGTGGCTGGAGGTCTGCAGGTCAGGGAAGAAATGCTGAAGGATAACATGCAAGGAGAAGGAATCTTGCATGAAAAAACTGATTGGAGGGCCAGTATATTAGGAGTGGCTATCAGCTTACACCCTCCCTACCTATGAGAAGGAATGTGACTCCCAGTGATCTAAGGCTTTACAATAAAGCACTTCTTTATGAGGCATCCATTTGTCATCAGCAGCACCATAGTCAAACCCAGAGTTGATGCAATCCTAGTTATTGTAGACTGTTTCTTCAAGGAAGTTGTTTTTACTCCTTGTTTATTCTCTACCTCTTCTGAACAGATGGCTAAAATTTGAAGGGACCACATCTGGTGCAAACACAGATTATACTCCACCATCATCTTGGACTATGGACCACATTTCTCCTTTGTGTTCACATGCAAACTCTGCAAGATGCTAGGAATATTGCAAAAGCTCTCAATAGCTTTCCATTGCCAAATGAACAGGCAGACAGAAAGAGTCAACAGGGAACTAGAATAATACCTGCAGATGTTCATGATAAAAAGGCAAAATAAGTGGGCAGAGTAAATTAAAACCACTGAGTTCTTGCATAATAATAGTTTTTTATCCACAACTAACTTCTGCCCATTCACTATCACAAAGGAGTATCAACCTAGATTGGGCTTCGAAAGTGACAGACCATCTCACCTGTCCACTTAGAATCTCCAACATTTGCATACAGATACACAGCATATTCTAGAGAAGATGTGAAGACACATGAAATGAACTGCAAACCAACAATAAAGCTGCACCCTCTTCTACACTGAAGGTGATCAAGTCTGGCTGTCAATGGAACACCTTACCCTATCCTACCCATCCAAAAAACTAAGCCAAAAATGGATCAGACCATACAAGAATCTGGTCATTCTCCCAAATGCAGTACAATTATGCCTTCTGTGCACAGTACAAATACACTCCATTGTTAATGTGTTACATGTCAAGTCCTACACTAACTCACTACCTCGTCAGCCACTCTTATGCCCTGATCTGGTGGAAATTATGGAGAAAGGCAAGAAAGAATGGAAAGTTGACTATATTATTAACTCCTGCATGTTCAGAGGAAAATTAGAATATCTTATATACTGGAAGGGGTATGACATCTTGAACCACACCTGGAAATCTGAAAAACACCTCTGTCATGCTCTGTCATATCCTGGACCTCTGACCTGAATTCTGACCCCATTCTGATCCAGCTTACAATTGGTCTTCATACCTAGTAAGCCACTCCAGCCCTCTGACTCCCCTCCAGGCAACTCTGGCCCTCCATCACCATTCCAGTCTCTCCCAGTTATGCATGTACACTTCCTGCGCCTCAGTGT
>JBBPKN010001326.1:0-17999 GCA_038089275.1 Pulveroboletus cf. rosaemariae | reverse complement strand
TTGGATCTAGAATGAAGTTGAGGGAGGTGCATTTGTTTGCAAAGGGAACTAAACATGATGATCGAGGGCAAATGGATTCTGTACTCAGTTAGAGTCAGGATTAGTGCAGAGTTGGCTCAAGAAAGATAAGGTCCCAAGGAAAAAGTTGGCACTCATTTTCCCACTTTATCATGGCTGGGTTCCCAGATCTCTACTTCTGGTCAAATAACCAGCTTGCTCTCTGTTCTGATGATGGAATGGCCCTCATAATGGCCAAGAATCAGGAAAGGAGAAGGTGCAGAGTTGAGACATACAAGGCTGGTACCTCCATGGGAATAGGTGAAGTGAACTCTAGCCAAAGAGATAGGGGTGGAGTATGGGTTGGAATGGCAAAAGGAGTCCAGAACCTCACTACCCTTAACAAGGCAGCTCAAGGAGTTGGTATGGCAGATGATGGATTGGTTGCCAATGCAATTCATGAGGTTGGTGGTCTGATTCATCAGGACTTAAGGAAGCAGAACAGGCTTCTTCATAACCTGGTCAAGATCCAGACAGAGGAGGGCTGCCAGAAGGAATATTTCAGGGCAGAGTCTGGTGTTCATGTAAGCAATCATGATGCTCAGCAGGAGGGGTGCAGAGGTTGGAGGACCAGAGAGGGAATAAGGGTTTTTGTGGCTAAACTCAGGGCTGGAACAGAGCCAGAGGATATCATGGTGGGGGCCAGAAAAGACCTGGAGGAGTGGATGTTCCGCTGAGAGTAGCTTGCTGGCCTCACCTTCTAAACACAACAAATGTTTGTATACTGGTTAAATTGCACATCATCTATGTGCAGCAACTAGGGAAAGGAGGTGGGCTACTCCAGGAAGAGCCAAAGATGACCAGAGACAATTGGGGCTGGGTATAATTGACATAGGTAGGAGTCAGGCACTGCACTAGTGGTAAGGTGGTCAGAGGAGGCAATTGGTGCAGAGCACATCTGGTCATTGCATGAAGGTAGACAGTTGACCAGGTGACCTGGGTACCAGCATGGTCACTAGATGGTATTCCCACCTCAAGGTTAACATCCCATCATCGACTAGAAGACAGCCAGGAAAGGTGCCAGGGGCAGCACAAGGCATGAAGCAGAAGTGGTCCGGAAGAATCTGGAAAGATGGAAGGGGGGCCAGAAGGAAAGGCCCACCAAAGGACGGATGCAAGAATGGGAAGGTCCCAGAGGATGCAGGAAGAGCAGAAAAATCCCCAAAGGTGAAGGAGAACCCAGGAAAAACAAAAGGACAAGTTCTGGACAATAGAGCAGAAGGAATGGAAATGGAAGGCAAGGAGAAACAGAGCCATTTGAACAAGGCCAGAAAAACAAAGAATTCCCAAGGCAAATAATGGAGGGGTTCAGAAGGGTTCCAAAGAAGAGGGTAGCATTCCCAGGAGATGCAGAAGAGCAGAATCATTGCCAAGGAAGAGATACCCAGAACAAAAGAATTCCCAGAAGATGCAGAACTGCAGAAGGCCCACTGGGAAAGAATACCCAGGGAAAACAGAAAAACAGGTCCTGAGATGACATTCAGGAAAGAAGGAATTACCCGCAAGTGGGAAATGGAGTCATCAGAAACCATGTCTGAAGAGCAAGGATTTCCTGGGCAAGAGATGGAGAGGTGTAAATTAATTCCGCCAAACAGTTAGAAGAAATCCAAGCAGAGAATCATATCAAATCAAAACAACACTCAACCAACTGCAAGCAGGGAAGGAATGGTAAGCACAGCACAGTCATGACAGAAGTGTAAACCTTCTGAGAAGACAGAAAAGAATGGAGATGCCTGGAGGGAGCAAGAGGCTTTTGATATGTGAGACAAAATGCAGGGACATGGCAGAGAGCAGAGGAAGAGGGGTGGTGCTTCTAAAGCCTGGTTATTTAGCAAGGTGGGTGTACCTTGGCTGCAAGGATAAGGAGCAGGTGGCAGAGGTGCCATGGGCAATGAAGAACAACAGTCTAATGCTACAAGTTCAGAGGGGGTCAGAGGTGGATGGAGGTCTTCCTGGTAGGTGTATCAACAGATGAAACTGGCCTGCTACAGAAGCAGAGCGACACAGTGACAACCATGCACTTAGGCAATGGTGTTGTAACTACCAGATCATAACAATAAGAGCTGTGGTTCGAGATCAGAGTTAGCTGAGACCAGAGTGGTATAGAGCTATGGGGGTGCACAGGATGCTGGCATGTGTTATCCAGTGAATAGATGAGGTACTACTCAATACCCAGGGTCAATGGACCACAGTGGGCAAGTTAGTGGTGTCCTAGAATCAGTGAACACAAACCATCCAGCAGGGGATGATGCTAGGCATCAACAGAGTGAAGTCAACAGTCTTTGTAGGGTTCATGGAGGTCTGATAGCTTGAGCAGAAGAGGTAAAATTAAAAGAGATGGTGAGGCATCGGAAGAAGTGAAAGCAAGTGGAAAGGTCAGAGTGTTGGGACTTCCAAATCCAAAATGGAACAAGGTACTCAATGGGGGTTGTAATGATTGGAAGTGCCTGGAAGATGGTGCCAGAGGTCGGGAAGACAATGAGTACAGATTTAATAGACTTGTCATGCTTGGGAGATTGAGTCTCAAAAGGCTAGGACCAATGGCCAGAAATGGGTCACCTAGGAGTAGAGAACTGACACTAGAGGTTGATGATCACCTATTGGCAATCCTGGAGTAACTTGTCAAGAAGGGGCCAGGGAAGTGGCTGGGGGATGCTTAGACTGCTGTGGCTAGATCTAGGCATAAGAAAGTGATTGGAATAGTCTGGAGTAACAGGGAGTGGTTTTCCATCAAGGATTACCAGGTAACAATAAAGTGTCAGAGAACCAGAGTCAGATGCCAGAGAAGAGCAGGAAAAATGGAGGAAGTGACACTTATTGATAGGGAACCATAACCTAAGCTGCATTCAAGGATCCATAAGGGCTGGTGATGCTGTCTGATAGTGAGAAATCACAGCTGTTCTGGAGGGCCTGGAGTCAGAAATAGGGGAATGCCAGGGACAGGAGTTAGAAGTTGAATCTAGGCACATGTGTTTCAAGTGATGGGAGCCAGTAACTGACATTGTAGAAGTGTTGAAGTGGCTTGGAGTGACTTGGAATAGCAGGGGCTGTAAGAAGCTTGTGCCATGAGGACTAGATTAACTTAGGGGTCGAATACCCAGAAGAGTGTGAGGTCATGGTGGTGTCATTGGTGTTTATATCCTGATAGCTAACACAAGGAATGGAATGAAGTTCTGGAGATCTTGAAAGGATCACCTGTAAGTGCGCCAAGCATGCAGGTGGTTCAGAGTTGAGTATTGAGAGTCAGTGGAGGCCAATCCTTATGTGAAGGCAAGAGAAGTGCAAGTGAAAGTATGAATATACTGTTAAAACTTTCCTTCCTACTAAAAGAGACTGTTAAAACCTATACCAAGACAAGTATACTTTTAACCAGTTTCTCTTTTTTAAATGAAACCCTTGATGCTGAAGGTAGATCAGAACTCCAGGTGCTTCAGAGAATTCCAGGGGAAATCTAGGAAGGGTTTCAATGGTCGAACAGGACTCAGCTTCACCTTATGGGGTGTGCCCTTGCACTTCTCTGTTGTCCCAATTTACATAGATGTTGGGGTGGGTAATAAGACTGTCTCTATGCTCAACAGGAGGGACAGGCAGGACAAGGAGAGTCAAGCCTAGTCATGGGGGTAAGGCCTTACAACTCCTTTGAGGATATCATGTAGCCTCGGAGGTATTCTGGAGTAACCCAGAGGGTCAGAGTAAGCCCAAGGGCTCATGCAGAGTAAGGACAATGACAAGAGGGTTCTGGTGTTTTTGTTGATATTCATACTGAGGTACAAGATATAGAACTACAGTACTTATACCTCAGAGAGGCAGAACTATCTAAAAGTGTAACAAAATGAGACAGGTGCAAACTCAGAAGTAAAGCAGATGTCTAGATATCTAGGAAATGAATGAAGATGTCAGGAAGAACATGTTCAATCATGTTAGACTGAAACTGAAGGGTGACAGGATGAAACAGGGGAGAGCAAGGAATAGGAATGGAATAGGAATGATAACAATGATGGTAATGGTAGCTGACTGGGAACAGTAATGGAGTTATATCAGGACAGTCCAGAGATGATGAAGGGGAACTAGGATAGTACTTAACTGGAGCAGAGATAGACTGGAAGTGGAATGGGTGAAGTGGGAGCAGAAGTCCAGAGAAGCATATAATGCTGAGGGGCAGGAGTGTACATGTGTAGCTGGGGAAGACTGGAATGGTGACAGAGGGCCAGAGTTGTCTGGAGGGGAGTCAGAGGGCTGGAGCAGCTTACTAGGTGTGAAGACCAATTGTAAGCCAGGTCAGAATGGGGTCAGAATTCAGGTTGGAGGTCCGGGATATGACAACTACTTACTCATACTTACCTGTACATAGTCTTTTTGCTCTTGACAGATACATATAAATAGTCAGTCCATTATCTCATACATAACTGAGTTTTTTTACTCTTAATAGTCACATGCCTGTCTGAGAATTTTAATTCTATCAGATTATGAGCTTTAATTTCCCTGTGCATTGAACAAATTGAATCTCACTATTATGACCACCATTGCACCTGTTTCCACTGACATCCTTCTGAAGCACAAGCAGATGTGCTGAACTGCTTCTAACCCTAATCTAAGGGCTCCTTGGTGAGTGCCTTCTACTATTAAAGGATTTTTGGACTAGTGGCCTCAAACTAGGCAATGGAAATGTGAAGGTGAGTTAAGCTAACTCTAAGGCTAGTGGATCACTTGTGAAAGCTATAGAGGTAAAGGTGTGGATAATCTATGAAAGAGGTGTTTTCTTAGATATGACACTAAATCAGAGCTCAAGTGAGCAAGACTGGGGATCCAGTCCTGCCTACCTTACCCCTTATATATTGCAAGGGACTACTGATAACTAACCTATGAACTACCTAATCTAGTAACCCTAAGCTCTAGGCATAAATAGAAAGAGGGTTGAGGGCATGGATTGGAAATGAGGAGTATGGCAGGAGGCCATGTGAATATGGGAGAATGGAAGAGAAGCTAACTATGAAATAAATGCAGGGTCAGAGGTGCTTGCATTATGAGGATGAAGATCTCTGCCACAGATGTATCTAAGATTAGATTTAGATCCAGATCAGATCTAGATAATATCCATGAAGATAAGACTGGTAAGCAGTTTCAGGGAAGATCCTGGGAAGATCCATGTCAGGTGACTTATGGTTGCATGACCACTGCTGAGGATAAGAAATAATAAATACTCTTAAAGGAATTAGACCACAGACTAGTATTAAGTCAAATTTAGGGTTCCTTGTGCATGATCATGTGATGTCACATGACTGGTTCTAGTGCAGGAGTGTCACTTCATAACACCTTCCTAGTAATATGCCCAAGCTTGAAGTAAAAGGCATAAACTGGGCAATTTTTGCTTTCTGTTTCCAGGTTGCCATCAAGGCCAAACAACTATGGGATCATTTTGATGGCACCATGGTTAAGCCCAGCTACCTATCTCCAATAACCTCTGATTAGCAGGAAGAAATAAATAAGTGATTAAAAGATAAATACATGGCCAAACATCTACTTACCCAGTGAATTCCTGACTCAACTGCTTTGTGTGTTCAAAAGCAAATGAGCATCACTGGAATATAAAATGAGATAATGAAGGAGTATACAGAGAAGGGAGCATATGCACAGATGGACCTGCATATGCAGTTTTTAAAGTCAAAACTTGTCAAGAAAGGCAATGTTTATCAATTTCTTAATGGGCTGCAAACCAAACAGGAAGAATTAGTGGCCATTGGCATTGTGATTGATGAAATGGATTACTGGTCTACCATTATCAAATCCCTTCCAAGCTCACTCACCAATTTTGTCTCAAGTTAACTTACTGCTGCCTGACTTTTTAGCTTCACCAAAACTTTAGACCCTGATACTCTTATCTCCATAATTACTGAGGAAGTGGAGTGCCAAAAGGTGAAGTGCCCACATTGATTTGACAGAAAGGATCATGATAGAGATAAGGCCCTGGCTATCAACTCATCAGTTTATCCATAAGGATAAGAAAGAGGGCAACATATCAACAAGGGTGGGCAGGGCAGCTGGAGGTGTAATTCACTGAAATGCTGGAAATGTGGCTCCATGGAGCATTTAGCAGCATTCCATAAGAAGGACAGCAGTGAAAAAAAAACCTATCATGAGCAATGTCATTAATGTTGTGAATAAAGACACCAACTTGGAATATGGTGTTTTTGGCATCCTGGATGACTCTAGCAACAAGATGCTGATTCCCTGCTTGTTATCTGTGGAGTCAGAAGATGCAGGAGATGATAAAAACATATTGGATTGGTTTTTGGTTGCTAATAAAGACATTTTTGAAGATGTCTGGGACCTGAAAAAGGCCAGAGTGCTACTAGTCAAGGATAAAGTGTCTGTTAGTTGTGCTGTCCCTGATCAAAATAATAAGGACATTACTATGGAGGTACATGATGAGCATACTTACTCCTGCCAAGTCAAACTTTTTGATTTAGGATTAACCTGTCACATTTCTTCATATTGCAACTATTTTGAGAACTTCACAACTATTCCAAACAAGTTGTTTACCACTGCAAACTATCAGAAATTTGTTGTGACTGGCATCAGCAACATGGTAATTAAGGTATCCAATGAATATGACTTAACCAAACTACAACTTACTGAGGTATTATTCTCAACTGAGGTCAGATACATGCTAGTATCAATTGGCCATCTTAATAAGCTTGGGCTCTTAACCACATTTGCAGAAGGTTTCTGCACCATTTGTAGACCAGTGTCACATTCCATGCCAATGGGTCAACTCCACTATGTTTCTGATGCAACTCCAGTTGCTTCTATGCTTTAAGCTGCATGTCTCCTAGTTCCCTTTACCTCCATCTTCTCCTACCTAATGATTGATTACAACTTTACCTATACTAACTCCATACCATTCCGATACAACTCTGTTGTTTCTCCAACCTCACTTTCTGTTCCTATTCCTTTGTGCCACACTTTTCCCTGTCATTATTTAGTTTCAGTTTGATATTATTCAACATTGTCTTCTCTGACATCTCCATTTGTATCCAGGATGCATTGGCATCTGCTTTGCTTATGAGACAACTCCTTTCATATCTCTATTCCCTCCTTAGATAATCTGTCTCCCTGAGGTATAAGTACTGGAGTTCTGTATCTTGTACTTCAGTTTGAAGATCAACCATAATATGATGTTACAATCCCCCCCAGACCCCTTCTGCCTCATGACTTGACATTGTACCCTACCCTAAAGTCCCTCAACTTATTCCATGGCTTGATATCATGCCTCTTGTTGGGAAAAAGCCCTCTGGCTGATTCCAAACCTCTGATAGTTTCTGACCCCTTCATAAATCAGGGCACTTGGTACTAGCATAAGGGCACACCACATAAGGTGAAGCCAAGCCCCATCCACTCCGGAGTACATTGAAATGTTTATAACAACCAGACAGTGAAACAATCAGAAGAATACCATGTATCTCCAAGGGCTTATACCATGTTGTGCATGACCATGACACCACAACCACTGCTAGCAAGACCATGACAGTTATGTAGCTGCACTGTTGATATGGGCATATTTTCCCATCTGTTGCTCAGAGCCTAGTGGAAAAAGAACTGGTTAGTGATTTGAAATTTGACACAACAAAGGATAAAGGCACCTTTTGTGAGTCATATGTGTATGCAAAGGCAACCTGAAAGCCCATTGTGAAGGTTCATGAGGGGGAGTATGCAGCATCAGTTGGTACACTCATTTAATCAGATATCTGAGTGTTAAAACTTATATCAAGTACAAGTATACTGTTAAAAACTTTATATCCATCACAGACTACTGATAGACTTTCTATCATTATCTGCTTCATGAATGAAATCCTTAAAGCTAGATAATGAAGGTCAGGCTCTAGCACCTTGGTGGTACATGAATCTGAGGAAAGGTCATACTCCAGAAACTTCAGAGATGTTTAGAGACTTCTGAAGGGTTTTAGAAAGGGTTTCATTGATTAGATGGGACTCAGCTTCACCTTATGTGATATATCCTTGCACTTTCTGGTGTCCCAATTTACAAAGATGTTGGAGATGGGAAAAGAGCAGTCTCAATGCTTAACAAGAGGAACAGACAAGATAAGAAGAGTCAAGCCTAGTCATAAGAGTGGGACCTTATGATTTCTTCAAGGATATTGCTTGGCCCCAGAAGTGCTCTGGGATAATCCAGAGGATCAGAGTGAGCCTAAGGGCTTGGGCAGAGTAAGGATAACAACAAGGAGATGTTTATATCAATATTTGTACTAAGATACAAGATATAGGACTACAGTACTTATACCTCAGAGAGGCAGAACTATCTAAGAGTGTAGTGAAGTGAGACAGATGCAAACTCAGAAGTAAAGCAAATGTCTAAATATCTAAGAAATGAATGAAGATGTCAGGGAAGACAATATTCATTCATGTTAGACTGAAACTGAAAAATGACAGGAAGAAGCAAGGAGAAACAGGAATAGGAATGGAAATAGTAACAGTAATAGTAACTGAAAGCAGGACTAGTAACAGAGTTATAACAGAGTGGTCTGGAGAAAATGAAGTAAAACTAAGGTAGTACTTAACTGGAACAGAGATAGAGCTAGAAATGGAATAGAGTAAAGTGGAAGTGGAGGCCAGGAGAGCATATACCAATGAAAGGGCAGGAAGCATATATGTGTAGCTGGGGTGGAATGGAATGGTAACAAAGGGCTGGAGTTACCTGAAGGAGAGTCAGAAAGCTAGTGTTATAGTTTACATTTTTCATTTTTCAATCACATGATCTTATCTTATCTTTTCATGTGGTTATCTAATCTTTTATCTTATCAGGTCACATGATGGGTCATATGACTGGTCTAGACCCAGGGCATAGGGTTAGCCTCATGCCTTATACCTGTTATTAATCTCTGTCATTTTTCCATTTTAGAAGCATTACTCTCTTTCAGCCATTGGCTATTCTTACAAGTGCTTCTCTTCTTTTTGATGGTGCCTCAGGGTCTGTGGGAATCTTCCCATCAGGGTCTTGGTCCATGCACCTTTCTGTACTATATAAATACTGTAGCCTTAGCATATCTCAAGCCCCAGTCTTGAGCATTTATATCTTATTGCAAGTGGCCTCACTAAGGGCTCCTATATACTCTTTGCTTATCTCTCATCACATCAACATCAACATCATTTAGCCCTTGATTAGGGTTAGAGCTCATTGCTGACAACATCAACAACACCACCATAACAGCTAGAATGGCTTACTGGATGTAAGAACCAGTTGTAAGCTAGGTTGGAATTGAGTTGGAATTGGATTGGAGATACAGGATATGACACTGGGGGCCTGCCCTGATTGTGACCTTGGATGATAAACAATATTATGTGACATTTACCAATAATCACTTGTGACTTATTTACCTGTATTTTCTCTGCCAGAAGAGTCAAATCTTCAAAGCCTACCAGTTTTTCAAGGCTTGGCTTGATTAGCAGATAGCCACAAAGGTCAAACTACTCCATTTCAACCATGGTGGTGAATATCAAGGAAAAGAATTCATTACATACCTGTACCATTAGAGAATGGCTCAACATTTCACTATACCTGATATTCTCCAGCACAATGGCATTACTAAGTGGCTTAATTGCACCATTTTTGAGCATGTTTGCACCTTACTTCATGCAAGTGGTCTGCTGAAGTTTTTATGGGGTAAAGCTGCATGGCATGTCATTTTGCTTAAAAATTGGACACCCATCAAAGTTCTAAATGGTCTAACACCATGTGAAGTCACTTTTGGGTAAA
This sequence comes from Pulveroboletus cf. rosaemariae, assembly GCA_038089275.1. Classification (NCBI taxonomy): domain Eukaryota; kingdom Fungi; phylum Basidiomycota; class Agaricomycetes; order Boletales; family Boletaceae; genus Pulveroboletus; species Pulveroboletus cf. rosaemariae. Next base: position 8,170 of record JBBPKN010001326.1, on the reverse strand, counting down.
AGCCTAATCTAAGCAATGTCCAGGAGTAGAGATTCATGGTATATGTAAAAACCATGCATGAAGATAAACTAGCCTGGAGAGTTGATAAGGTCCACTGAATAAGGGTTAATAATTAATCCACAAACACTTATCATGTTACTGGCTGGCCAAGTGGATTGTTACTGTTGAATACAACATTTATTGGCATGAAGCATGCCATGTTATCAAGAGGGAGGATAATATTACTCTGATTGAAGCTAATGTCATAAATGTGCCATTATCTAATCACCAGGCTTGTGTCACTGTAGCCCAGCCATTGCTGTCAGCTTCACAAGGCACATCTGCTACCTCCATTCAGATGTCATCTTCTAATTCAGCCCCTGTTACTCTATCTTGCCCCAAACACATTTGCCAATTCTCTCAACATGTCCTCAACATTATCCATGACAAGGCCACTGACCCCATGCCTTCTCATGGTATTCAGCTCCCTTATTCCATAGATAAAGCAACTTATGCTGGGCCAGAATCCAAAAGTGGCTCTGCCATCTTTGACAGAGAGGGTACAGCTGATGAAATACTTACAACAAATGCCTATGATGATAACATTAAACTGGTGCTTGTTCTAAATAACACTATTACCAAGGCCAAGGCTCTTGAACCTGCCTCTCTTGCTAAGGCAAAACACTATCTGAATTGGCTACTATGGAAACAGGGCATTAACAAAGAACTTGCTATATTGTACAAAGCAGGCACCTGGGAACTCATTAATCCACCTTATGGTACCAACATTGTAGATTTCAAATGGGTTTTCCATGCTAAAAAGGATGCCACAGGGACTATTGTGCACTATAAGGTGTGCCTTGTTATGCAAGGTTTTTCACAAGTCCCAGGCATCAATTATTTCAACATGTATGCCCCAGTTGCCAAACTCACTTCAATTCATACTGTTCTTGCTCTTGCTATATGCCTTGATCTCAAGCTACATCAAATTAACATTAAGAGAGCCTATATCAATGAAGAGCTCAGAGATGAAGAACACATCTACATGTGGCAGCCACCTGAGTATGCCAATTTTGTCCACCCTCACTGTGTTTTCAGATTGTACAAGACACTCTTCAGACTCAAACAAAGCAGTTGCCACTGGTATCAAAAACTAGTTGATATTCTAGTTAAGGCCCTTAGATTTAAACAGTGTGCAGTTGATCAAGCTATTTTCACCAAATGTGATAAGGTAACATGCACTCTTTGCATGAGAGCTTGCTGCTACTGCTGAATAAGCTGGACTCATTCTAACTCTAACCCTATCTAAGAGTACTTCTTCTACTGTGTGAGCTTTTGTGGCTAGTGGCTCTAACTAGGCATGATGAAAGAAAAGAATGAGCCTAGTCAAGACTGTAAAGGAATAAATCCCAGCCAGGTCTTAGAGAGAAATTCCCCAAGAGATTACTTGTGAAAGCTCAAGGCTTAAGTAATGAAGACTGGAGAGCCAGCCCTCTATACTCTTACCCTTATATATTGGAAAGGACTACTGCTGACTAATACATGAGCTACTAATCAGGAAATGCCCTAAACCCTGGGCAAATAAATAAGGAGGAAAAACATGAAGTAAAAATAAAGAAATGCCAGCAAAGGGCAGGTGCAGATATAAAAAAATGAAAGAAAAGTCTAAGAATGGAAGTGCAGGGTCAAAGGTACTTGCACCATGAGAATGGCAATCTCTACTACAGATGCATCTAGAGATTAGATCCAAATTCAGATCTAATCTAAAATGAAATCCATGAAAATAAGGAAACTGGGCAAATCCAGGAAAGAACCCAGGGAGATTCATGTCAGGTGACTAACTGTTACATAACCACTGCTTGGGAAAGAGAATAATAAATACTCTTAATAGGATAGACCACAGACTAGAGTTAAGTCAAAAAAGGATTTTCTTGTGCATAATCACATGTTGTTATATTGTCATATCCCAGACCTCCGACCTGAATTCTGACCCCATTCTGACCTGGCTTACAATTGGTCTTCGCATCTAGTAAGCCACTCCAGCCCTCTGACTTCCCTCCAGGCAACTCTGGCCCTCCATCACCACTCCAATCTTCTCCAGCTATGCATGTACACTTCCTACCCCTCAGCATTATATGCTCCTCTGGACTTCTGCTCCCACTGTTAAAACTTTCCATCCTTCTTAAAGAGACTGTTAAAATCTATACCAAGATGAGTATACTTTTAACCAGTTCCTCTTTTTTTAAATGAAACCCTTGATGCTGAAGGTAGATCAGAACTCTGGGTGCTCCAGAGAATTCCAGGGAAATCTAGGAAGGGTTTCAATGGTCAAACAGGACTTGGCTTCATCTTATGGGGTGCACCCTTGCATTTCTCCATTGTTCCGATTTACATAGATATTGGGATGGGTGATAAGGCTGTCTCTATGCTTAACAGGAGGGACAGGCAGGACAAGGAGAGTCAAGCCTAGTCATGGAGGTGAGGCTTTATGATTCCTTTGAGGATATCACATAGCCTCAGAGGTACTTCGGAGTAACCCAGAGGGTCAGAGTAAGCCCAAGGGCTCGAGCAGAGTAAGGATAACAACAAGAGGGTTTTCTGGTGTTTTTGTCAATATTCATACTGAGGTACAAGATACAGAACTACAGTACTTATACCTCAGAGAGGCAGAGCTATCTAGAAGTGTAACGAAATGAGACAGGTGCAAACTCAGAAGTAAAGCAGATGTCTAGATATCTAGGAAACAAATGGAGATTTCAGAAAGACAATGTCCAATCATGTCAGACTGAAACTGAAGGGTGACAGGATGAAACAGGGAAGAGCAAGGAATAGGAATGGAATAGGAATAGTAACAATGATGGTAATGGTAGCTGACTGGGAACAGTAATGGAGTTATAGCGGGATGGTCTGGAGATGACAAAGGGGAACTAGGGTAGTACTTAACTGGAGCAGAGGTAGACTGGAAGCAGAATAGGCAGAGTGGGAGCAGAAGTCCAGGGGAGTGTATAATGCTGAGGGGCAGGAGTGTACATGCATAGCTGGGGAAGACTGGAATGGTAATGGAGGGCTGGAGTTGCCTGGAGGGGAGTCAGAGGGCTGGAGTGGCTTACTAGGTGTGAAGACCAATTGTAAGCCAGGTCAGAATGGGGTTAGAATTCAGGTTGGAGATCTGGAATATGACACCCACTCTGCCCATTCTGCTTCCAGTCTATCTCTGCTCCAGTTAAGTACTACCCTAGTTCCCCTTCATCATCTCTGGACTGTCCCAATATAACTCCATTACCATTCCTGGTCAGTTACCATTACCATCATTGTTGCTATTCCTGTTCCATTCCTGTTCCTTGCTTTCCCCTGTTTCATCCTGTCACCCTTCAGTTTCAGTCTGACATGATTGGACATTGTCTCTCTGACATCTCCATTTGTTTCCTAGATATCTAGACATCTGCTTCACTTCTGAGTTTGCACCTGTCTCATTTCATTACACTTCTGGATAGCTCTGCCTCTCTGAGGTATAAGTACTGTAGTTCTGTATCTTGTACCTTAGTATGAATATTGACAAAAACACCAGAAAACCCTCTTGTTGTTATCCTTACTCTGCTTGAGCCCTTGGGCTTACTCTGACCCTCTGGGTTACTTTGAAGTACCTCTGAGGCTATGCAATATCCTCAAAGGAGTTGTAAAGTCTCACCCCCATGACTAGGCTTGACTTTCCTTGTCCTGCCTGTCCCTCCTGTTGAGCATAGAGACAGCCTTATCACCTACCCCAACATCTATGTAAATTGGGACAACAGAGAAGTGCAAGGGCACACCACATAAGGTGAAGCTGAGTTCCATTTAACCATTGAAACCCTTCCTAGATTTCCCCAGAACTCTCCAGAGCACCCCAGAGTTCTGATCTTTCTTCAGCATCAAGGGTTTCATTTAAAAAAGAGAAACTGGTTAAAAGTATACTCATTTTGATATAGGTTTTAACAGTCCTTTTTAGTGGGATGGAAAGTTTTAACAGTATATTTGTACTCTCACTTGCACTCCTCTTGCCTTCACATAAGGATCAGTCTCCACTGTCTTTCAATACTCAACTCTGAATCACCTGCATGCTTGGCACACTCATGGGTAATCCCTCTGAGATCTCCAGAACTTCATTCCATTCCTTGCATCAGCTGTCAGGATATGAACACCAATGACACCACTATGACCTTGTGCTCTTCTGGGCATTTGACCCCTAAGTTAATCTAGTCCTCATGGTGCAAGCCCCTTATAGCCCTGATGTTCCAAGTTACTTTGAGTCACTCCAATGATTCTATGATGTCAGTTACTGGCCCCATCACTCAAAACACATGCACCTAGATTCAACTTCTAACTCCTGTCTCTGGCATTCTCCTATTTCTGACTCTGGGCCCTCCAGAACAGCTGTGATTTCCTACTATCAGATAGCATCACCAGCCCTTATGGATCCTCAAATGCAGCTTAGGTTATGGTTTCCTACCAATGAGTGCCACTCCCTTCATTTTTCCTGCTTTTCTCCAGCATCTGACTCTGGTTCTCTGACATTTTATTGTTGCCTGATAATCCTTGACAGAAAACCACTCCCCATCACTCCAGACTATTCCAATTACTTTCTTATGCCTAGATCTAGCCATTGCAGTCTAAGCATTCCCCAGCCACATTCCCAGCCCCTTCTTGACAAGTTACTCCAGAATTACCAATAGATGGTCATCAACCTCTAGCATTGGTTTTCTACTTCTAGGTGACCCATTTCTGGCTGTTAGTCCTAGCCTTTCAAGACTTGATTTTCTGAGCATGACAAGTCTATTAAACCTGTACCTCTTGTCTCCCTGACCTCCAGCACCATCTTTCTGTGTATTTCTGATCATTATGACCCTTATTGGGTACCTTGTCCTATTTTGGATTTGAGAGCCCCAACACTCTGAGCTTTCTGCCTGCTTCTGATCCTTTCAATGCCTCACTGTCTCTTTTGATTTCACCTCTTCTGCTCAAGCTATCAGACCTCCACAAACCCTACAAAGACTGTTGGCTTCACTCTGTCGATGCCTAGCATCACCATCTGCTGGATGATTTGTGTTCACTAATTCTAGAACACCACTAACTCATCCACTGTGGTCTGTTGATCCCAGGTATTGAGTAGTATCTCATCTGTTTACTGGATAACACATGCCAGCATCCTGTACACTCTCCATAGCTCCATACCACTTCAGTCTCAGCTAACTCTGATCTCGAACCACAGCTTTTGTTGTTATGATCTGGTAGTTATGATGCTGTCACCTAAGTGCATGGTCATTGCTGTGTCACTCTGCTTCTATAGCAGGCCAGTTTCACCTGTTAATATGCCTACCAGGAAGATCTCCATCTATCTCTGACCCTCTCCAAACTTGTAGCATTAGACCATTGTTCTTCATTGCCATGACACCTTGGCCACCTGTTTCCTTATCCTTGCAGCTATGGTATATCCACCTTGCTGATCAACCAGGCTTCAGAAGCACCCCTCTTCCTCTGCACTCCACCACACCCCCCATGTTTCATCTTGCATGCCAAAAGTCTCTTTTCCCCTCTGGGCATCTCCATCCATTTCTATCTTCCCAGATGGTTCACACTTCCATCATGACTGCACTGCAATTATCCTTTCTTTCCCTGCTTGTGGTTGGTGGAGTGTTGTTTTGGTTTGCTATGGTTCTCTGCTTGGATTTCTTCTGTATGGCACTACATTTGTTTTATGCACCACCTCCCTATAACCCTGTGCTGTTGGCACCCTCTGTCCCCTTATGAAAGACCTGTTTGGTGGAATTGTCTCTGAACCTCTCCATCTCTTGCCCAGGAAATCCTTGCTCTTTGGACATGGTTCCTGACAACTCCATTTTACTCACAGGTATTTTTCTTTTTTTCTGCATGTCATCTCAGGACCTGTTTTTCTGTTTTCCCTGGATATTCTTTTCCCAGTAGACCTTCTGCTCTTTTGTGTCTCCTGGGAATGCTGCCCCTTTCTTTGGAACCCTTCCAAATTCCTCTGTTATTTGCCTTGAGAATTCCTTGTTCTTCCAGCCTTGTTCTGACAGCTCTGTTCCTCTTTGCCTTCTGTTTCCATTCCTTCTGACCTGTTATCCAGAACTTGTCCTTTCATTTTCCCTGGGTTCTTCTTTTCCTTTGGGGATCTTTCTGCTCTTTCTACATCCCCTGGGACCTCCCTGTTCTTGTGTTTGTCCTTTGGTGGGCCTTTTCTTCCAGCCTCCCTTCTGTCTTTCTGGATTCTTCCAGACCCTTTTTGTTTTGTGCCTTGTGCTGCCCCTGGCACCTTTCCTTTCTATCCCCTAGTCAACAATGGGACATTGACCTTGAGGTGGGGATAGCATCTAGTAACCACACTGGGAACTGCTGCTTGTACCTAGCAATCCAGTCCCCCTGCACTCTTTCCCTTCTCTTTATTTCCACTTGCCTCTCCAGTTCCTCTCTGGTCTCTTCTGCCATAGTACTCAGGTCATCTGGTCAACTGTCTACCTTCATGCAATGACCAGATGTGCTCTGTGCCCATTGCCTCCTCTGCCCACCTTTACCACTAGTGCAGTGCTGACTCCTACCTATGTCAACTGTACCCATCCCCAATTGTCTCTGGTTGTTTCTGGCCCTTTCCTGAGTAGTGCACATAGATGATGTGCAATTCAATCAATATACAGACATTGATTTTATATAGGAGGTGAGGCCAGTGAGCAACTCTCAGTGGAACATCCACTTCTCTGGGTCTTCTCCAGCCCCCACCATGATATCCTCTGGCTCTGTCCCAGCCCTGAGTTTGGCCACAAAAACCCTTATTCCCTCTCCAGCCCTTTGACCTCTGCACCCCTTCCACTGAGCATCATAATCACTTACATGAACACCAGACTCTACCCTAAGATATCCCTTCTGGCAGCCCTCCTCCATCTGAATCTTGACTAGGTCATAAAGGAGCCTATTTTGCTCTCTTAAGTCCTGATGAATTAGACCACCAACCTCACAGATTGCATTGGCAACCAATCCATCACCTGTCATATCAACTTCTTGGGCTGCCTCATTAAGAGTAGTGAGGTTCTGGACTCCTTTCGCCATTCTGACCCATACTCTGCCCCTATCTCTTTGGCTAGTATTCACTCTCCCTATTCCTGTTGAGGCACCAGCATTGTATGCCTTGACTCTGTGCTTCCTCCTTTCCTGATTCTTGGCCATTATGAGGGCCATTCTATCATTGGAATGAAGAGCAAGCTGGTTATCTGACCAGAAGTAGAGATCTGGGAATCTGTCATATCCTGGACCTCTGACCTGAACTCCAACCCCATCCTGACCTGGCTTGCAATTGATCTTCACACCTATTTTCCCCAGCTACACATGTGTACTCCCACCCCTCAGCATTAAATGCTCCCCTGGACTTCTGCACCCACTCTGCCCATCCCACTTCCAGTCTATCTCTGCTCCAGTTAAGTATTACCCTAGTTCCCCTTTGTCATCTTCAGACCTTCCCACTATAACTCCATTACCATTTCTGGTCAGCCACTGTTACCATCATTGTTACTATTCCCATTCTGTTCCTGTTCCTAGCTCTCCCCTGTTTCATCCTGTTACCTTTCAGTTTCAGTTTGACATGATTGGACATTGTCTCTCAACATCTCCATTCGTTTCCTAGATACCTAGATATCTGCTTCACTTCTGAGCCTGCACCTGTCTTATCTCATTACACTCCTAGATAGTTCTGCTTCTCTGAGGTATAAGTACTGTAGTTCTGTATCTTGTACCTCAGTATGAATATCAACAAAAACACCAGAACCCTCTTGTTGTCATCCTTACACTGCACAAGCCCTTGGGCCTACTCCAACCCTTTGGGTTACCCTGGAATACCTCCAAGACTATGCGATATCCTCAAAGGAGTTGTAAAGCCTTACCCCCATGACTGGCCTTGTCACCCATCCCGACACCTATGTAAATTGGGACAATGGAGAAGTGCAAGAGTGCACCCCATAAGGTGAAGCCGAGTCCCGTTCGACCATTGAAACCCTTTCCAGATATCCCCAGAATTCCCCAGAGCACCTGGAGTTCTGATCTACCTCCAGCATCAAGGTTTTCAATTACAAGAGGAACTGGTTAAAAGTATACTCATCTTGGTATAGGTTTTAACAGTCTCTTTGAGAAGAATGGAAAGTTTTAACAGTAT
>JBBPKN010001325.1:0-18017 GCA_038089275.1 Pulveroboletus cf. rosaemariae | reverse complement strand
CATCCAAGTTCTCTGATAAACCCACTGTATCCTCCACTTTGACCTCTGGCCCTAATGAATCAAGGAACAAGTCAGCTAATTACCCTGGCTCCTCCAAGTTGCCTGTTCCCCAGAAACAGGACTTATCATCCAAGCTTGGTAAGGATAGTAAGCTCACTACCAAAGAATGCAAGTGTCAACTGGAAAATCACCTTTGTTTGTTCTGTGGAATTACAGGGCACATAGCAAAGGACTGCCCCAAGTCTTCCTCCAAGGCAGCCAAAGCTCGTGTGGCCAAAACCTCTGCTCCAGAAACCAAACCAGAGGCCTCCATCTCTGAGGCAAAAAAATAGTCTGCAGCCTTCAAGACTCTGCATGGGCTGGAGGTTGTGTTAATCCTTCCTGTGCTTTACTGGAGGTTAAACTTAATGCATCTGTTCTATTAGATAATGCTTCACTTATGCCTCTTATCACTCTTGTTTCACATGAAATTCCTCTGTTTTCTGCCCTGATTGACTCCGGTTCTTCAGACTGCTTTGTAGACACCAAGTTAATCAGTACTTACAATCTTCCAACTTATTCTGTTCCTCCATTGCAGCTCTGACTGTTTGATGGCTCTTCCAATTCTATGATTATGAATGCCATTGATCTTTCTGTTTGTTTTGACACCAGTGAAATCACTCCAATGACGTTCTATGTCACTCCGTTGGATGGATCTAGTTCTCTTGTTCTAGGACACAACTGGCTTGCCCACTATAATCTGTCGATTGACTGGATATCAAGTTATATCTCATTCCACTCATTCAAACCAAACATGCCAACACCCCTGAGCTCACCTCTGCAGCCTCTGGTTTCTCCGACCCAAGCTGACTCCGAACCCAATTCACTGTGTTTCCATGACCCCAAACCTCTGTCAATTGAGCTACTTAACTTCTTAGCCTTTGCATATACCTGTTGCCTTAATGGCTCAGTCCCATTCTATCTGCAGCTCTGACCCCCAGAAAGTCATCTCTGTTCTGCTTCCATTGCTTCTCCTCCAGCTGACCTTTCTGGCATTCCCCCAGAATACCATGACTTTGCCAATGTGTTTAGCAAAAGCAAAGCGTCTACTCTTGCCTCTCACCACAAATTTGACCTGAAGATCAAGCTGGAAGAAGGCACCTTACTGCCTGTCAGCACCACCTATTCTCTCTCACCCTCTGAGCTTGAAGCACTCAGGACTTTCCTGGATGAACATCTTGCTACCAGTTTCATCTGACCCTCTGTATCCACTTATGCTGCTCCTGTCATCTTTGTCCAGAAGAAGGATGAATCCCTCTGGTTGTGTGTAGATTTCTGAGGCCTCAACAAGATCACAAAGAAAGACTGCTACCCCCTTCCATGCATCTCCAATCTCCTTGATGCTCCAAGCCATGCAATCATCTATACCAAACTTGACCTTAGGCATGCTTACCATTTAGTTTGTATTGCTAAGGGTGATGAATGGAAAACCTCTTTCCATATGCACTATGGCTCCTATGAGTGGCTTGTCATGCCATTTGGGCTCACCAATGCTCCTGTGGCTTTCCAGTGTTTCGTTAATTCTGTCTTTGCCAATCTTCTTGATGTTTCGGTAATTGTTTATTTGGATGATATCCTAATTTTCTCTGCTGATCAGACATCACATACCAAGCATGTCTGCGAAGTCCTCCGCTGCCTCCAGAAGCACGGCCTCTTTGCTAAACCCAAGAAATGCGAATTCCATACCGATTTCACTGAGTATCTTGGGTATCTACTCTCTTCTTCCAAGCTCACAATGTCCCCTGATAAGGTTCAATCCATCCTGGATTGGCCCAAGCCTCACAAGATTAGGGATATCTAGTCCTTCCTCGGTTTTGCTAACTTCTACCACTGCTTCATCCAGGGCTACTCTAATATCATTGTTCCCCTGACTTGTCTCACCCACAAGTCTGTTTATTGGGATTTCAACACTTCTTGTCATGCTGCTTTCCAGCACCTCAAAGTGGCTTTTACTTCTGCTCCTATATTGACCCATTGGGTCTCCAATACTCCTTTCATCATTGAGACTGACACCTCCGACTATGCCATTGCTGGCATCCTCTCCCTCTAGTCCCCAGACAACAAGGTCCACCCTGTCACTTTCTTTTCCCATATGCTCACTATACCAGAACTCAACTATAATACCCACAATAAGGAGCTCCTCACTATTTTCACTGTGTTCAAGTCCTGGTATCATTACCTTGAAGATTCCGGTTCTCTGATGGATGTTGTCACTGATCATAAGAACCTGGAATATTTCGCTACATCTAAACTTCTGATTCGCCAGCAAGCCTGGTGGTCGGAGTTTCTCTCCCAGTTTAATCTGATTATCCATTTTTGCCCTGGCTGTTTAGGTACTAAACCTGACACTCTTACTAGATGATGGGACATCTATCCCAGTGCGGGGAATGGCAACTATGCCCTCGTCAATCCACATAACTTCCGGCCCATATTCACACAGGAACAACTCACTGCATCCCTCCAGGCTTCCATCCTAGCATCTCCAGTCTTTCGGTCTGCATTCCTCTTTGACATCGAAACTCTCCATCATGACATCATCTTGGTACTCCCTTCTGACCCAACCGCCTCTATCCACTGCTCCAGTACCCTCCCGTCCAACTCTCATTGGTCTAGAGACCCAGAAGATTTCTTGCATGTGAACAACTGCATCTATGTTCCCAATGCTTCCAACCTCCACCTTCAGGTTCTCTGCTACAAGCACAACCACCCCTTATCTGGACACTTCAGTCAGAATCAGACACTGGAGCTCATTCACCAAGAGTATACCTGGCCTGGCATTCGAGCATTTGTCAAGGAATACATTTCTTCATGTATAGCTTGCACCTGTGCTAAGGTACCCTGTCACAAACCCTATGGTTTCCTCAAGCAGCTCCCCATTCCTGAAAAGCCATGGAATTCCATCTCTATGGATTTCATTGAACAGCTCCCAGCTTCCTCTGGTCACTCTGCCATCCTCATTGTGGTAGATTGTCTATCAAAGCAGTGCATTTTCATTCCTACAGATGACAAGGTGACCTCCCCTGAGCTTGCGAAACTCTTCTTACTCCATGTGTTCTCCAAACATGGAGTTCCCTTCCACATCACCTCTGATCGAGGTTCCGAGTTTGTTTCCCATTTCTTCCATTCCCTGGGTCAAGCCCTCAATATCTGTCTCCACTTCACCTCTGAATATCATCTGGAGGATAATGGTCAAACCGAGTGAATGAACCAAACCCTGGAGCAGTATCTATGTGTTGATTGCAACTATCAGCAGGACAACTGGTCCAACCTCCTGCCCCTTGTGGAGTTTGCTTATAACAATGCCTCTAATGCTACCACAGGTGTTTCCCCTTTCTTTGCCAACAAGAGCTATCATCCAAACATCTCCGTGTACCCAGAATGTGATCTCACCTCCACCCAAGCTCGAGAATACACCATAGACCTCAACTCTCTTCACGCCTTCCTTCGTGAAGAAGTAGCTGCCGCCCAAGTCAGATATCAAGGACCCGCAGATGCCCAATGATTTCCATTACCAGACTTTAAAATAGGTGACCAGGTATTTGTCAAGGCCAAGTACTTTTGGACTATGCAGCCTTCCAAGAAACTTGCCAAAAAGAACTTAGGTCCTTATCCCATCATTGCTCAGGTGGGCTTGCTGTCCTTCGTACTCCATTTCCCAGAGAACATGAAGTCCATTCATCTGGTCTTTCATGTTTCTCAACTTGAACCCTTGGTCTCCAACATGATCCCAGGTCATGTGCAACCACCCCCACCCCCAGTTGAGATCGATGGTGAACTGGAGTTTGAGATTTCTGAAATCCTAGACTCAAAGATAGATTGTAGGCGAAGAAACTGCAAATTACTATATTTGGTTAAGTGGTTAGGATACGAGAATACTGATGAGGAGTCCTTGTGGCTCCTGGCAACTGAATTAGGGCACACTTTGGAGATTGTTGAGAAGTTTCATCTCTGTTACTGTTAAAACTTTCCATTCTTCTCAAAGAGACTGTTAAAACCTATACCGAGATAAGTATACTTTTAACCAGTTCCTTTTGTAATTGAAAACCTTGACACTGGAGGTAGATCAGAACTCCGGGTGCTCCGGGGAATTCCAGGAATATCTGGGAAGGGTTTCAATGGTTGAACAGAACTTGGCTTCACCTTATGGGGTGCGCCCTTGCACTTCTCTGTTGTCCCGATTTACATAGGTGCCAGGGTGGGTAACAAGGCCAGTCATGGAGGTGAGGCTTTACAACTCCTTTGAGGATATCACATAGTCTTGAAGGTACTCCGGGGTAGCCCAGAGGGTCAGAGTAAGCCCAAGGGCTTGTGCAGTGTGAGAATGACAACAAGAGGGTTCTGGTGTTTTTGTCGATATTCATACTGAGGTACAAGATACAGAACTACAGTACTTATACCTTAGAGAAGCAGAACTATCTAGGAGTGTAACAAAATGAGACAGGTGCAGGCTCAGAAGCGAAGCAGATGTCTAGGTATCTAGGAAATGAATGGAGATGTCAAGAGACAATGTCCAATCATATCAGACTGAAACTGAAAGGTAACAGGATGAAACAGGGGAGAGCAAGAAATAGGAATGGAACAGGAATAGTAACAATGATGGTAACAGTGGCTGACCGGGAACAGTAATGGAGTTATAGTGGGAAGGTCCAGAGATGACAATGGGAAACTAGGGTAATACTTAACTGAAGCAGAGATAGACTGGAAGTGGGATGGGCGGAGTGGGTGCAGAAGTCTGGGGGAGTGTTTAATGCTGAGGGGTGGGAGTATACATGCGTAGCTGGGAAAGATAGGTGTGAAGACCAATTGCAAGCTGGGTCGGGATGGGGTCAGAGTTCAGGTCAGAGATCCAGGATATAACAGTATTCCCCCCTTAGGACTGAACCCTTGAAGGCCATTGACCTGGGGTGTGGAGGGTACAGACAGGTGATCTGCAATAGTGTGGAGATGGGCATGTAACTGCATGCTTTGGTAACAACAAGGGTAGATCAGAGGGTTGTGGAGGCAACAAGCATGTGACCCTGTTCAGTTACCATGGTATGAAAGAACAGAGTTGCTTGGCTCACTCATGAATAAAAACAGGGACTTCAATGGTGGCTTGTCCTTCCTTCATTACAACAAGATGGCCTCATTCAAAGATCTCCTGGGCTGGGCCAACAAACGCATCACAGAGTGTGCCAACGATGATGAGGCATTGGGCAACACCAAATATGCCAAGCGCAAGAGGCACATGAAGGCAAGGAAGGAGAAGGAATGGAGAAGGGTGGAAGAGGCCCAGAAAGCAGTGGAGGAGGCTGCCTGAAGGCAGGCCAAGGAAGCCAAGAGGATCCAGAGGATGGCAGAGACAGCTGCCCAAGAAAAGGTGTATATCATGGTTGTTATTTCATGAGTAGTGCCACTGATGATTACAGGCAGCATGAGTGCAGGCCCAAGTGGGGCCCAGCAACAGCAAAGGGAAGCAGAGGGCAGAGGAGGCACTGGCATGCTGGAGGTGTGTGGATAGAGGAATGGAGTGCGAGGTGGGTGTGGGGAAGTCTACATTGTGCTTGACCTGTCAAGAGGCCAAGGCAAGGTGTGAATGCCCTGGGGAGGAGAAGCCAATGTGGAAGTGGCATCAAAGGGATATGGAGGAGGAGCAGCCCAAAAAGAGGGCTCACTCAAAGGGAACAGAAGGCAGTACTGAGCAGGTGGCAGAGGGCTATTGCCTGCTGGCAGCAACCATATGGGAGGTAGGGGAGTGGGTGGTGTGGGAGATGAGGAGGGAGAACCAGCTGCTAGCACAGCTGGTCAACATCCTCAATCCCGCATGGAAGGTGGGCAGAAAGAATGCAGAGAGTGGGTCAGAAGACAGTAAAGAGAAAGAGGTGGCAGGAGAGGTAGTGGAGCTCAGGATGGGGATCTGGAAGGGGGTGGAAATGGATGACAAGGAAGATATAATGGTACTAGAGTAGTGTAGCAGCTACTCCAGTTGTCTTCTGAAGTGAAGGCTTCGAGCCTTGAGTGAACAAGTTCGGAGAACATGCAGAGGAAGTCCGGAAAGTAAGGTTCCTGCAAATTGTAATAATCTGTCAAAAGAAATCTCATAACCAGGTAAGTGACACCTTGGGCAGTCATGGGCAATAAGAAGGACAAATGGACAGCCAAGAACAGATGAAAGGGATAGCCAAATTCCCCAAAGGGGCAAGATTAAAATCTGATGTAAAAATGGTCACTTCTGCCATAAGGACAGGGAAACTGAAGAGGAATAAAGGGTAGAAGCGGAGAGTTTTGGGGCTTCAGAATAACGTCCGGAGAGAAAATCAGAAATTAGACTAGAGTCTGATAGTCAAATAATGATCAAAAAATGTCTAAAGGGTTGAATCTAGGGCGAGGTTAAGGGAGGTTCATGTACTTCCAAAGGGAACTAAGCATGATGATCAAGAGCAAACAAATTCTGTACTTGGTTAGAGTCAGGGTTAGCACAGAGTTGGCTTAAGGAAGATAAAGGTCCCAAGGAAACAGTTGGTGCTCATTTTCCCACTTTATCATAGCTGGATTCCCAGATCTCTACTTCTGGTTGGATAACCAGCTCGCTCTCTGTCCCGATGATGGAATGGCCCTCATAATGGCCAAGAATCAGGAAAGGAGGAGGTGCAGAGTCAAGGCATACAAGGCTGGTACCTCAATGGAATTAGGGGGAACAAACTCTAGTCAAAGAGATAGGGGCAGAGTATGGGTCGGAATGGCAGAAGGAGTCTGGAACCTCACTATTCTTAATGAGGCAGCCCAGGGAGTTGATGTGACAGGGGATGGATTGGTGACCAACACAATCCATAAGGTTGGTGGGCTGATTCATCAGGACTTAAGGGAGCAGAACAGGCTCCTTCATGACCTGGTCAAGATCCAGATGGAGGAGGGCCACCAGAAAGGATATCTTAGGGCAGGGTCTGGTGTTCATGTAAGTGAACATGATACTCAGCAGGGGGGGTATGGAGGTTGGGGGGCCAGAGAGGGGATGTGGGTTTTTGTGGCCGAACTTGGGGCTGGAACAGAGCCAGAGGATATCATGGTGGGGGCTGGAGAAGATCCGGAGGAGTGGATGTTCCACTGAGAGTAGCTTGCTGGCCTCGCCTCCTAAACACAACAGATGTTTGTATACATGTTGAATTGCACATCATCTTAGTGCAGCAACTAGGGGAAGGAGGTGGGCTACTCCAGGAAGAGCTGGAGACAACCCAGAATGATCGGGGCTAGGTATAGTCAACATAGGTAGAAATCAGGTACTGCACTAGTGGTAAGGTGGTCAGAGGGGGCAATCAGCACAGAGCATGTCTGGTCATTGCATGAAGGTAGGCAGTTGACCAGGTGGCCCAGCATGGTCACTAGATAGTATTCCCGCCCCAAGGTCGATGTTCCATCATCGACTAAGAGACAGCCAGGAAAGGTGCCAGGGGCAGCACAAGGCAGAGCAGGCAAGGCCTGGAAAGATCCAGAAGGACAGGAGGGAGACCAGAAGGAAAGGTCCACCAAAGGATGGTGCAAGAATGGAGAGGTCCCAGAGAAAGCAGGAAGAGTGGAAAATTCCCCAAAGGAGAAGGAGAACCCAGGGAAAATGAAAGAACAAGTCCCAGACAGCAGGGCAGAAGGAACAGAAACAGAAGGCAAAGAGGAGTGGAGCCATTGGAACAAGGCCTGAAGAACAAGGACTTCCCAAGGCAATTATCGAAGGAGCACAGAAGGGTTCTGAAGAAAGGGGCAGCGTTCCCAGGAGATGCAGAAGAGCAGAAACATTGCCCAGAAAGGGAGACTCAGAACAAAAGAAGTCCCAGGAGACACAGAACTGCAGAAGGCCAATGGGGAAAGAATATCCAGGGAAAACAGAAGGACAGGTCCAGAGACAATATTCAGGACAGAAGGAATTACCCATGAGCAGGAAATGAAGTTATCAGAAACCATGGCTGAAGAGCAAGGATATCCCAGGCAAGAGATGGAGAGGTGCAAAACAATTCTGCCAAGCAGTTAAAAAGGATCCAAGCAGAGAACCAGATCAAACTGAAAACAACATGCAACCCACTGCAAGCAGGGAGGAATGGTAAGCACAGCACAGTCACAACAGAAGTGTGAACTTTTCCAAGGAGATGGAAAAAAATGGAGGTGCCCAGAGTGGGCAAGAGGTTTGTGGTGTGCAAGACAAAGCACAGGGACACAGCAGAGAGCAGGAAAGAGGGGTGGTGCTTCTGAGGCCTGGTTATCTGGCAAGGTGGGTGTACCTTGGCCGTGAGGATAAGAAGTGGGTGGCAGAGGTGCCAAGGGCAACAAAGAACAATGGTCTAATGCTACAAGTTTGGAGGGGGTCAGAGGCAGACAGAGATCTTCTTAGGCAACGGTGTCATAACTACCAGAGCATGACAATAAGAGCTGTGGTTCAAGATCAGAGTTAGCTGAGACCAGAGTGGTATGGAGCTATGGAGGTGTGCAGGATGCTGGCATGTGGTATCCAGTGAACAGATAAGGTACTACTCAATACCCGGGGTCAACAGACCACAGTGGGCAAGTTAGTGGTGTCCTAGAATCAGTGAATACAAACCATCCAGCAGGGGGTGATGCTAGGCATTGACAGAGTAAAGCCAACAGTCTTGTAGAGTTTGTGGAGATTCAATAGCTTGAGCAGAAGAGGTGAAATTGAAAGGGCAGAAGCAAGTGAAAAGGTCAGAGTGTTGGGGCTTCCAAGTCCAAAATAGGACAAGGTGTCCAATGGGGGTTGTAATAATCGGGATGCCTGGAAGATGGTGCCAGAGGTCAGGAAGACAATGGATACAGGGTTAATAGACCTGTCATGCTCAGGAGATCAAGTCTTGAAAGGCTAGGACCGATGGCCAGAAATGGGTTGCCTAGAAGTAGAGAACCGATGCTAGAGGTTGATGATTGCCTATTAGCAATCCTGGAGTGACTTGTCAAGAAGGGGCTGGAAAAGTGGCTGGGGAATGCTTAGACTGCTGTGGCTAGATCTAGGCATAAGAGTAATTGAAATAGTCTGGAGTGGTGGGGAGTGATTTTCCATCAAGGATTACCAGGCAACAATAAAGTGTTGGAGAACTGAAGTTGGAAGCCATAGAAGAGCAGAAAAGTGAAGGAAGTGACACCCATTGGTAAGGGACCATAATCTAAGCTGCATTTGAGGATCCATAAGAGCTGGTGATGCTGTCTGATAGTAGGAGATCACAGCCGTTCTGAAGGGCCCAGAGTCAGAAATAGGGGAATGCCAGAGACAAGAGTTAGAAGTTGAATCTAGGCACATGTTTGTCGAGCAACAGAAGCCAGTGACTGACATTGTAGGAGTGTTGGAGTGACTTAGAGTGACTCAGAACAGCAGGGGCTGTAAGAAGCTTGTGCCATGAGGACTAAGTTAACTTAGGGGTTGAATACCCAGAAGAGCATGGGGTCATGACGGTGTCATTGGTGTTCATATCCTGACAGCTGACGCAAGGGATGGAATGAAGTTCTGAAAATTTCGGAGAGATTACCCATGAGTGTGCCAAGCATGCAGGTGGTTCAGAGTTGAGTATTGAGTGTCAGTGGAGGCCAATCCTTATGTGACAGCAAGGGAAGTGCAAGTGAGAGTACAAATATACTGTTAAAACTTTCCATTCTTCTCAAAGAGACTGTTAAAACCTATACCGAGATAAGTATACTTTTAACCAGTTCCTCTTGTAATTGAAAATCTTGACACTGGAGGTAGATCAGAACTCCGGGTGCTCCAGAGAATTCCAGAGATATCTGGGAAGGATTTCAATGGTCGAACAGAACTCGGCTTCACCTTATGGGGTGTACCCTTGCACTTCTTTGTTGTCCCAATTTACATAGGTGTCAGGGTGGGTGACAAGGCCAGTCATGGGGGTGAGGCTTTACAACTCCTTTGAGGATATCGCATAGTCTCAGAGGTATTCTGGGGTAACCCAGAGGGTCGAAGTAAGCCCAAGAGCTTGTGCAGTGTGAGGATGACAACAAGAGGATTCTGGTATTTTTGTCAATATTCATACTGAGGTACAAGATACAGAACTACAGTACTTATACCTTAGAGAAGCAGAACTATCTAGGAGTGTAACAAAATGAGACAGGTGCAGGCTCAGAAGTGAAGCAAATGTCTAGGTATCTAGGAAATGAATGGAGATGTTGAGAGACAATGTCCAATCATGTCAGACTGAAACTGAAAGGTAACAGGATGAAACAGGGAAGAGCAAGGAACAGGAATGGAACAGAAATAGTAACAATAATGGTAACAGTGGCTGACTGGGAACAGTAACAGAGTTATAGCAGGAAGATCTGGAGATGACAATGGGGAACTAGGGTAATACTTAACTGGAGCAGAAATAGACTGGAAGCAGGATGGGTGGAGTGGGCACAAAAGTCCGGGGAAGCATTTAATGCTGAGGGGCGGGAATATACACACATAGCTGGGGAAGATAGGTGTGAAGACCAATTGCAAGCCAGGTTGGGATGGGGTTGGAGTTTGGGTTGGAGGTCCAGGATATGACAGTTACCCAGACAAACCCAGGCCATCTTATGATTAACCAAATGTAGTGGATCTAGTGAATCCTCTATCTATTCTATGACCATTTTTTCCATCTCCTTGTTTAACACTGAAATTTCACTGACCTCTGCACAAAGTTCTGACTGCTCTGCTGCCACCTCTTCCTCACTCCCCAAACTCCATTGTTCCTCTGCCCATGCAATCCCCACTGCATCAACAAGCCTCTTCAGCAGCCAGTTCTTGCATTTGGCCTCTTATAGTACATTCCAGCCCATCTCCCTTATTGATGCCCCCATCAGGTGACCACCCTCAACCACTTATGGAAGACCCTCCTCTGTCTCCTCAGAGTCTGCCCTGCTATCAGGTACCCCTTCTTCTCCCCCCTTCTGCCTCCACTTCCTCTCCAGCTTCTTCTGGCCAGGGCATCTGCACCTCACCTTTGCCTCTATACAGGCAAGGCATGATGTCGACTTGCCTGGGCCCACCTGGCACTCCAGCTCCCAGTCATTGCACCTCAGACACTCCGGTCCCTCCTCTGCTCTCCTTTTGCCATTACTGCCGCTGGACCCCACCTTTTGGGCTTGGTGAAGTTCCTCCACCTAAGCCATGTTAGAGTGCTAGGTCCTGACCCCACTTCCACTACTCATCCGTTTCCAGACCACTGCCACTGCTTTCTGAGCCTCCTCCGCTTTCTTCCAAGCCTCCTCCTTTCTCCTTACTTTTCCTTGCTGCTTCCACTCAGTGTACTTCATGTCACCAAGCTCTTCTTCATCTTCAATGTGCTCCTCCAGGTGCTCATCCAACCAGGTGTGAATGTTGGTGAATGAAGACATGATGAGAGATACCAGTGTGGAGGTCTCTGGGGTGGTATTTGCTTTTATGGTTTTCTGGCCAGTTAAACCCCAGTGCCCACTCACTTATTCATCAAGAGCATGTGCTTCACAGCCTTCAGGGGTTCAGGCCTTAAGAGGGGAATACTATCACATCCCGTGCCAACAGGTCAACTCCACTTTATTCTGATACAACTCCAGGTGTTCTTATACTTTAAGCTGCGTGTTTTCTAGTTTCCCTTACCTCCATTGTCTTCTACCTCATGATTGACTACAACTTTACCTATACTAACTCTGTACCATTCCGATACAACTCCATTGTTCCTTCGACCTCACTTGATGTTTCTGTTTCTTTGTGCCATGTTTCTTCCTGTTGTCACTTAGTTTCAGTTTGACATTATTCAACATTGTCTCCTCTGACATCTCCATTCGTATCCAGGATACATTGGCACCTGCTTCACTTATGAGACAACTCCTTTCATACCTTCATTTCCTCCTTAGATAATCTATCTCCCTAAGGTATATAAGCACTGAAGTTCAGTATCTTGGACTCCAGTTGGAATATCAACCATAATACGACACTACGATTTCCCCAGACCCCTTTGGCCTCATGACTTAACATTGTACCCTACCCTGAAGTCCCTCAACTTATTCCACAGCTTAACATCATGCCTTTTATTGGGAAAAGCCCTCCAGCCAATCCTGACCCTCCATGTTTCTGACCCCTCTGCAAATCGGGGCACTTGGTACTGGCATAAGGGCGCACCACATAAGGTGAAGCCAAGCCCCATCTACTCTGGAGTTATCCAGAGTACCCCCAGATACGTCGAAACATTTATAACAAATGAGCATCAATGGTCTAAGCCAGCTGGCATAGCTCAATGAGGGTCAGGGGCTTGCTAACCTGGAAAAGATCATCTTTGATGCAGTCTGGGAGACCATTATAAAAGTAGTGGTGAAGGGCACCTTCTCTGTAACTCTGGACTTGAGATGTAATTCTATTAAACTCAACTACATATTTGTTGATTCATTGACCATTCTTTATAGTCAACTGGTCTAACTGGTGCTCTGCATCTGCAACCAGGTCATGGGATCCAAAGTTGATCTGGAGTTTCTAAATAAACTCCTTATAATTGTCCATCCACAAGGAATGTGAAACACAACAACTAGATGCATTGATCTAAAACACCTAAACCTTGGTGTGTGCTTGATTTTCCTTAGTCCTGAGTAGTGCTTTTAGACTAGTGGCACTGAACTAGGCAATAGAGTGAAAAGATAAGAGCCAAGAGAGAACTAGAACTGAAAGGTTCAAGTGCGCAAGACTGAGAAAACCCAGGCTTAAGCTGATCTCCTTTTATATTGCTACAAACCATGCACAGACCATGTAACTGGTACTGGCCCTAAAGTAAGCTATCCAATAGCAATAAGAGAGTAGGGATCTAGAAATACATGAGACAAACATGAGGTATAATGTCAGAGTCTAGATTGCTCTAGACTTGTGCCATGTGAAGATGTGAATGGTGAAATGGTGAAAAAGTGAAGAGGTGAAAAAGTGAAGATGTGAAAGTGTCATGTGATGTGACAATGTGAAGAGCTACAGTAGTAAGATGATAAGTCCAAAAAGAGTAAAATTGAAAAAGTGCATTATAACAGAATGAAGGTCAGGGTCTTCAGTAAAAAGGAGGTCAGGCTTGAACCATTCCAATGCCATGCCCTTAAGGTAGGACTGAGCATAAGTAACCTTGGCTCAGTCATTGGCAAAGGCTTTGGAATGATCCTGGAAGTTTAACTTGCATTGTACCAAAAAAATACAGAGCTTTCAGAGGTTAGTTTTGTCAAACTGGTCTGGTTCACATACTTTGGTATGCTGCAATGTTTCAGGGGTATAATGGAAAGAGTGAGCTAATCCACAAATGGCACTAGTGAGATTGGTAATAGTATCATGGTAAATGGGAATAGGTTCTGGATCTGGAAAAGGTTCAGAGTTATCCTCCAGAATATTGGAATATTTATCAGAGGGGTCATCTCTGGGGTCATCTGGTACTCCTGGCTGGGCACCATGGTTGTCAGGGGTGTGGGGAGGTTGGAAAATCTTGGAAGGCTTTATCAACTGGAGCACTAGATGTAAATAAGTGAGAGAGAGCAGGAGCCTGTGAGGCCAAGCCTGGGGTGCAGCAGCCAGAGAAACTCTTGAACTGATCAAGGACAGCACAAGAGCAGGCTCTAGTTACATGAATAGACATGATAGCAGTACCAGCACAAGTGGGAGTTTGAATATACTGTTATAAAATTGCAACATACTCTGGGAATACTCCAGATAACTCTGAAGTGGAAAGGGCTTGGCTTTACCTTATGGTACACCCTTATGCTAGTACTGAGTGCCCTGATTTATGGAGGGGTCAGAAACTATCAGAGGTCCAGGATAGGCTGTAGGGCTTTTCCCAACAAGAGATATGACATCAAGTTGTGAGGCAGGAGGGGATTTAAGGGGATCATAACATCATGTTATGGTTGATATTCAAACTGAAGTACAAGATACAGAGCTACAGTACTTATACCTCAGAGAGGCAGATTATCTAAGAGGGAAACAGAGATATGAAAGGAGTTGTCTCATAAGCAAAGCAGGTGCCAATGCATCCTGTGTTACGTTCTCAACTCCACAATCCAGGCTGTGACAGGGTCCTGGTATTTGGGCCGGTGACAACTGACTTCGGTTCGATAGGGCTTCTGATCCTAACCCTAAAGTGGGGCTGGCTTGCTGCTATGGTCGATGATGATGATGAATGAGAGACAGCAATAGGAAAGAGAGATCAAGCCAGGAGATCCAGAGTAGCCACTTGATTACCCTTCAATGATACAAGGTATGATACAAGTGCTCAAGACTGGGGTCTTGAGTCTATGAACGGTACTCTATATATACTAGTCCCAAGTGTACACGGACCAGGTCCAGGGCCAAGGGAATATCTAAATAAGGAAATGGGCATAGGGCGTACTGACTAAGAGTATGACCAAATGGGCCATGCGGATAAGGTGTGTATGCAATGAGAAGGTGGGAGAATGGAAGGGAAGGAGGATCTAAATATAAATAGAAGTCAGGGTTGACGGAGATTAAACCATACCCTCAACCATGAGGCCGAGGAGATCCCATCTAGAGATCTGCCACGATCAGATCTGACCCTCTTCTGGATCGAGATCAGATTTATCGGAGATCCGATCGGGAGATGCGTCTATCATCTGAGATACTAGATCCAACCATAAGTGTAACCCCAACCATGTGAATAGAATATTAAATAGGAGTGCTTAACCATAACCTAGGGTTTGTCTTGTTTTGGCAATGAAGTCCCATGGTCACGTGCTTGTCAGGTGATTGCACGATAGCATTTGTAACACTATCCCCTCTTCAAGGGTGAGACTCCGGATCACCAATGCCTTGTGCCTTTTCATATAAGGTCTTGAAATACCCATCATCGGTGTAGGTCTTGCGAATAAATAGAATGTTTAGAAATATAGTGACGAAAAGAAAAGAAAAACGCGAAAAATATTATTCTTGAAGTTGCTCTTCGTTGTTGACTCATTGACTCGTCTAATTCGTCTTCCTTGAAGATCTGCCTAGAAGAGGGGGAATGTTCACTATGTTCACCTATACTCTACTATCCCCTCTTCAGATTTCTTCGTCCCGAAGAAATACACATCTGCTTGACTGATGCGATTTGGAAATGGAATGACAGATCGGAAAAAAAATTCGACGTTTTGAACGATTTGCAACGATATCTTCCTTGTTCTTCATAAATAACTGGTATGTTTCAACCAGGCTATGCTAATAAATAGCCAGTAGTTTAAGGACATTCCGGTCCATCTATACAAATACAATCAAATAGTTTTAAGTCATTACGGACTAAGGGTTTCATAGGATAACCCATAACACCAAAACAGTTTTCGGTCATGCTTAGGACCATACAATAGTTTAAGGACATCTCGGTCCGATCCTTGAAAAACTTCGCTCTTGAAAATTCGCTCGATTAACTTCAGATTGTTGCTTCGCCCCTGGGTATAGAGAAACTCTCTGCAGCTACTTCATCCACATCATTTCCTGCAGGGATTAGATCAATGGACAGCCGGCGTTTCCTTTCACTGATAACTTGGCAACTTTCTTATCTTCCTCGATTGAACTTCACGATTGAAATTCTTGTAAACGGATCCTTGCGGACTACTAATCATCTTCCATCGTTGAATACTTGTGCTCTTTGATATCCCTAAACATAACTGATGACGCTGCGATTTCTTCAACTTTGTACTTGACAACTTTCATCCTGAAGATTACTTTTGATAACGCAGATGTAGAACTGCAAAACCTGTTCTGAATAAAAACTCCTGTCGTCATGATAAGTTCTCGGTCCTGTTTCGATCAAGCACAAAGGGCTATATTTCGATCAACTTCATTGAAGACTTTCAATTTTGACAACTAGAATCTTCGTTCAAAATTTCCTTGTAGTTTTATATCTTTTCGGATACGACTTTCTTCAAATGTCTTCGTTTAGACTTAACCGCTTCTCTTCATGTCCACAGCTTGAATACTTGTCTGATAAAACCAAATCTCGAACTCGACATCATCCCCTCTTCAGGGGTGACCTTTCTAGCAAATAGACTTCTTTCTTTTCAATCTTCATATGGTGTTCTTGATAGACTAAACCACCCGAGTTTCCTGCTAGAAATTCTCCTGTCTTGTTCTTGATTCGATTTCCGATATCTGCAAATAAAATCCAGATTCCACCAAAAGTAAACCATCAAATCTCCTCCAAGTGTTCTACGAATGGTTACGCTCCACTTGTCATTATCATCGATCTTCTTGGTTTCTTCTGAATTCTTCTTCACAGATTACTATTTGCTCTGTTCTGCGTCTACTCGGATTTTAACCCTTTCGTCTGCTTACTAAGAGACTTTCTTTCTTTCGATTACTTCCTTTCTACTCATGAGAGCCAAGGCTCAATCACTTTCGTCTGAGTTCATCTACTAGATAGTTTAATGTCATTTTGGACCCTTGATACCTGGAAATACAAAATCTTGACTAGACCAGAGTAAACCTTCTCATATCCTCCTAGATCTTCAAAGGACGATTGGTTACGCCTCAAGTCGATATCACTAGTCATGGTCATTGATCTTCTGCATCTAATCTTGATCTTGACTCCCAGATAAAGCGCTACATAGTTTAATGACTTCGCGGTCCTACCTAGTTTATGGACATTGCGGTCCGTTCATCCTTGGCAAAGACTTAATCTTCCAGAAAGCATCTTGGTCTTGTTTCAATCATTCTAGAAGGAACTCTCTTGATCAACTTCATCGATAACTTCCTTTTGACATCATGCATCCTTGTTGCCAGATTACTTTAGTTTTAGAACTTCTCAGTTCACCTAAACGATCGGTTCGACCAACGGTTATAAGACACCGTAAAACTCCAAGACGGTTTTGATCCTAAAAGGTTTGACAATACCAGTAAATGATAATCGATGCTGTAGACAAAACTCCAAATGGCAGCGAGGCCTAAGAGCCTGCCCAAGATCTTAAACGAGTGGTGTTGCTTCTTGTTCCATTGAACTTCGGTTAAACGATAGACTTCAGCTAGATGACATTCTTTCAACGTTGTTTCTTTTACCAGAGAATACTCCAGAGGTTACTGATTTTCCAAAAAGCCATGAAAGATGCTGGAGCATCACCAAGAGGGTTTTACTCGTTTAACCCACAACGTGCCTAGGATTTCTCTTATTTAAAAACTTCAAGTAAACGATTGACTTCCAGTTCGTGACGACTTCTGGCCTTATGACAGTTTCGGCTTCATCGCTTTTCAATGTTCTGTGGCCTCAAGATGACTGGGGTTATACGACACCCGAAAACAAAGGGAGAGGGGAAGAGAGGGGCAGTTTCAAGATGTACCTGAGATCCTGTCGATACTAAAGGTACTGAGGCCTTTTAATGATATGCCCATATCTAACGACACACAAAGGGCACCGAGGTCTTGGTGAGTGACCTACTCCCTTACGAACCAGTTTCCCTGTGTCCGAAACCTTTTAACGACATGCTTAGGTCAACAAACAGTTTTAGGACTTATTCAGGTCCATGAGCCACACACAACTCAACACACGAGGGTTTCTCAGGATTACCCACAACTCCGTAACAGTTTAAGGACATGCTAAGGTCCACTGACAGTTTATTGACTTATCAAGGTCCATAGACAGTTTAAGGACTTATCCGGGTCCACAAACTACCGGTTCGAACGGCATGAATCCACCTAGATGTCTAGCAGTTTAAGCGACATGCTGAGGTTCCAAGCCGTTACTGTTTCTTTTAAAATCTTTTTCAAATATGACATGGAATTCCGAAAAGAATGAGAACTCCACCATGCACGTTTTCTTCTACGCCCAAAGACCAGTAAATAGTCTTGAGCAAGTGTTATGTTCTCGACTCCACAATCCAGGCTGTGACAGGGTCCTGGTGTTTGGGCCAGTGACAACTGACTTCAGTTCGATAGGGCTTCTGATCCTAACCCTAAAGTGGGGCTGGCTTGCTGCTATGGTCGATGATGATGATGAATGAGAGACAGCAATAGGAAAGAGAGATCAAGCCAGGAGATCCAGAGTAGCCACTTG
>JBBPKN010001324.1:0-18018 GCA_038089275.1 Pulveroboletus cf. rosaemariae | reverse complement strand
AGTTAGCATAGGTAAAGTTGTAATCAATTGTTAGGTAGGAAAAGACAGAGGTAAAGGGAACTAGGAAACACACAGCTTAAAGCATAAAAGCAACTGGAGTTGCATCGGAGACATAGTAGAGTTGACCTGTTGGCATAGGATGTAACACTGGGACTTCATCAAGAAGAACCAGTTCCCCACTACCAAACTTTCTGAACCAATCATCATCTGCAATGTTGATTACTCAGAAAACAAGAAAGGCAAAATCACCAGAACTTGCAACCTTCTCCTTTACTTTGAACAAATAATTCTCCCAGTTTCCTGCTATGTTATCACATGTGGAAAAGAGAACATTATTCTCAGACACCCATGGCTTTGGGCCACAAACCCCACCATTGACTGGATGGCAAACACACTCACCACTTCAGATTCTCCCTTGGATACAACCATTTACTACATCAACTTCATCTATAAACCATGGTTTGATGAACTCCTTGATGATATTATTGTCCCTTATGATGAACTCCTAGTCTGCTACCTGAACTACATCACTCCAGAGCAGTTGATCAATGATTTACTCTATGACTGCCACTCCAGCAGGATTCTTGATCACTACTCCTTCTATTTCCCTGAGATCACCATTGCTCAGCTTACCACATCTACTGAGCTAGCCATTGAAGCTGAAAAGGCTAAACTGAAGACTGTTCTTCCCCCTGAATATTCTCAGTTCTCATCAGTCTTCTCTGATACTCCAAAAACCCTCAACCATCTTCTGCCCTCTTACCCCTATGATCACAAGATCAATCTAAAGGACACATTTGTTCCAAAGATAGGTAATGTTTACCCCTTATCTCCCCAAGAATGACAGGCCATGGAAGATTTCCTTGAAGAGAATCTTTATGCAGGAAAGATTCACTTTTTCAACTCCCCTTAAGCTTCCTTCTTTTTTTTCATCAAAAAAAAGGATGGCAAACTCTGCTCCTGTCAGAATTATAGGTATCTCAACAAACATACCATTTGAAGCATAAGCAGATGTGCTGAACTGACTAAACCCTAACCTAACCTTAATAAGTGCCTTCTGGTCTTCTGTTCTAGGGCTTTTGTACTAGTGGCCCCTAACTAGGCAAAGGAATGTGAAGGAGCCAAGCTAACCCTAAGGTTATTGGATTACCTGTGAAAGCTATAGAGGTGTTGCCTTATGGATGCTCTGTGAAAGGAGTGATCTGTTAAAACTTTCCATCCCACTAAAAAGAAACTGTTAAAACCTATACCAAGACAAGTATACTTTTAACCAGTTCCTCTTTTTTAACTGAAACCCTTGATGCTAGAGGAAGATCAGAACTCTGGGGTGCTCCGGAGAGTTCCAGGGAAATCTAGGAAGGGTTTCAATGGTCAAATAGGACTTAGCTTCACCTTATGGGGTGTGCCCTTGCACTTTTCCATTGTCCTGATTTACATAGATGTTGGGGTGGGTGATAAGGCTATCTCTATGCTTAACAGGAGGGACAGGCAGGACAAGAAGAGTCAAGCCTAGTCATGGGGGTGAGGCTTTATGACTCCTTTGAGGATATCGCATAGCCTCAGAGGTACTTCAGAGTAACCCAGAGGGTCAGAGTAAGCCCAAGGGCTTGAGCAGAGTGAGAATGACAACAAGAGGATTTTCTGGTGTTTTTGTCAATATTCATACTGAGGTACAAGATACAGAACTACAGTACTTATACCTTAAAGAGGCAGAACTATCTAGAAGTGTAATGAAATGAGACAGGTGCAAACTCAGAAGTGAAGCAGATGTCTAGATATCTAGGAAACAAATGGAGATGTCAGGAAGACAATGTCCAATCATGTCAGACTAAAACTGAAGGGTGACAGGATGAAACAGGAAAGAGCAAGGAACAGGAATGGAACAGGAATAATGATGGTAACAGTAGCTGACTGGGAATGGTAACAGAGTTATATTGGGACAGTCCAGAGATGACAAAGGGGGACTAGGGTAGTACTTAACTGGAGCAAAGATAGACTGGAAGCAGAATGGGGCAGAGTGGGAGTGGAAGCCCAGGGGTGCATATAATGCTAAGGGGCAGGAAGTATACATGTGTAACTGGGAGAGACTGGAATGGTGACAAAGGGCTGGAGTTGCCTGGAGGGGAATCAGAGGGCTGGAGTGGCTTACTGGGTACAAAGACCAATTGTAAGCTGGATCAGAATGGGGTCAGAATTTGGGTCAGAGGTCTGGGATATGACAGGGACCTTTTGCATCATCGAGCACATTGGTCTAAATATCTCTCCTACTTGACCTTACTTTCCACTATATTCCTGGCAACTGCAACCTAGCTGCTAATGCACTCAGCCATACCTGGTTATCCCCTGCCCCTAAGGAACTTTACTCCATGTCCATCAATGCTATCATCAATGCATCCATGCAGCCTTCTACTCCATGCCAATCTTCATCTTATATCCTGACTGCCATTGCATTGTTCTGCATCACACTGGATTGCCAACTCCTTCATGACATTTTTAAAGGTTACAGCACCAATCCATACTGCTGGAAATTGTTCTTCCTGCTGGGGTCTTTTCCCAAGCTACAGGAACATGATGGTATGCTATTTCTATGTGACCATCTTGTTATTCCCTGTGTTCTATCCCTTTGCAAACAGATTTTCCAATTAGCTCATGATCAATTGGGTTATTTTGGTGGTGTGAAAATGTACTCAGTGCTTCAGCCATCATTTTACTGGCCACATATGAAATGTGACCTACTTCAGGCCTATCTACCCTCCTGTTCTGTGTGTCTGCACAACAAATAACCCAATTCCCCACCTACTGGTCCCCTGCATTCTCTCCCAGTACCTAATCAATGTGGAAACTCTATCACCATGGATTTTATTGCACCCCTACCTTCTGATCATGGATTCAACATGATTCTCTTCATCACAGATTGTCTTCAGGCAGATGTCTGTCTTATTCCTTGTACTGACTTACTCTCAGCTTATGAACTAGCACAATTGTTTTTTGACCACTGGTACTGTGAAAATGGCCTACTGCTTAAGATTATCTCCAATCATGATAAGCTTTTTCTTTCTAGCTTCTGGTGTCTATTGCATAAACTTACCAGCATTTCCCTAAAAATGTCCATAGCTTATCACCCTCAAACTAATGGCATTAGTGAACATACTAACAAAACAGTCATTCAGTGCCTTCAGTTTTTCATCAACTACAACCAAATCAGTTGGATCAAAGCCCTTTCCTGTGTGCACTTCCACCTTATGAACACCCTCAATGCCAGTACCAGATATACTCCCTTCCAGCTCCATTTAGGGTGCAGCCCTCATATTCTTCCTTCCATCACCCCTAATCCTCATGCTAATGAACCTGATTCACTAGATGTCTCTCACCTGCTGCTTACCATGCCGGCACAACTTGCTGATGCTTAAGATAACCTTCTTCATGCAAAAATCAAGCAAGTCTTCCACACCAATCCCTCCTGTTCACCTGAATCCACTCTTTCTATTGGCAACCTTGTTCTCCTGTCCACCCAACACTATTATCATGACTACCTGCAAAAAGACAGTTGTCATGTTGCCAAACTCATGCCTTGATATGACAGCCCTTTTGCCATTACCAAGGTGCATCCCAAAACCTCCACATATATCCTCGCACTTCCTCCCACATCACATATTCATCCTACCTTTCATGTTAGCTAACTACACAGGTACCATCCAAACAATTCTCACATATTCCCCTTGCAACATTACAATTACCCTGCCCCCATCTTAACACCAGAGGGCCTTGAAGAAACCAAAATTGATTGCATCATTGATAAATGTCATGTTGGCCATGGATGACAATACCTTGTGTGCTGGCTTAACTATGGACCTGAGGACAATGAATGGCTTACACACAAACAACTTCGCAATTGTGCTGCTTTAGATCATTGGGAGCACTGGGCTTTTGCTTCATAGCATGGAAGGGTGCAATACACACACATTTGCTCTTGTGCATTGACTTATCATGGACAGGTACGAAAAAAGAAAAGAAAATGTGCATCATAATACTTTTAGAAATGCTTTTAATCAATGCCTGACACTTCTCCACTGGTATCTTCTCCCACTCTATCTCAATTCTATTTCAAAGCTCCTTTATTCTCTTAGGGGGATTTTTACACTTAGCAAGCCTTTTCTTGAGGTATCACCAGAGATATTCAATGGAGTTGAGACCTAAAGACCATGCATGTTACAGACTAGCTTGTGTAGATTTTATACCTAACTCTAACCTGGACTATCTTGAAGTTGTGCTGGAATCAAAGTTAAATTCAAATAAGAATAAAGAATAAAGATATGTTTAATCCTACATGAGGTGTAGGACTTAAGTTGGGAAAATACTCAGGGTAGCTAGGCCTGAAAAGCAAAGGAGAAATACTGGAGTGCTTATTGAGATAACTAGATGTTTAAACAAACAAGTGCTCAAAACTGGGAAGCTAAGAGCTATATAAATAGCCTATTTATACTATCTAGGGTGGCACACAGATCACCAAGCCTACCAGGGATAAATAATGATATGGAAGTAGGGCATAGAGTGAGGATAAAGAGTATGACTAATAGCCATGTATATCAAGGGACTAAATAAAAAAGAAGCATATGAATGAAAAGGAAGACTTTAGAGTCAACAGATATGAGTACAGCATCTTAGCCTTGAGGCTAAGGAGATCCCATTTGAATCTCTGCCACAGATCAGATATTATCTAGATATAATTAGGAGATACCATTATTTGAGATCTTGCTGACTAATCCTGTGCTAACTCTTTAGTCAAGGTATACTCTGATAAGACCAACCATAGCCTAGAGTTTAGCTCAATCTGGCATAGAAGTCTTACAATCATGTGATAAGCATGTAACTCTTGTATATTCAAATTTATTATTTATAACAATGCAAACCATACCATGGCCCTAAAATCCTGCCCCTCTAGCCACTTGATTTTTTTACAGGTATGTTTGGAGTTATTATCCTGCTAAAAATAATATCAGAAGGATTATGTTACAAGGTAACAACCAAAACTACCAAGATACTTCAAACTTTTATGCACTACACTACAATAATTACATAATCATGGAAGTAGCAGTTCTTTTTTGATAACTCTAATCTGTGATTTCTCTTTTATTTAGAGTTTCCCTTGAAGTGGTCACATAATAGGTCACCTAACATGGATCTTCCCTGGATCTTTTCTGGAAATGTCTAGTGATTTTATCTTTATGAATTTCAAGAATCTCATCTAGATTTGAATCTGGATCTCAAATATATCTGTGGCAGATCTTGTCATATTCTGGACCTCTGACCCAAATTCCAATCCTATTCTGACCCAGCTTACAATTGATCTTCACACCTAGTAAGCTACTCTAGCCCTCTGACTCCCCTCCAGGCAACTCTGGCCCTCTGTCACCATTCTAGTCTTCTCCAGTGACACATGTATGCTTCCTGCCCCCCAGTGTTATATGCTCCCCCAGGCTTCTGCTCCCACTCCACCTCATTCTGCTTCTAGTCTATCTCTGCTCCAGTTAGGTACTACCCTAGTCATCTCCTGACTGTCCCAGTATAACTCTGTTACTGTTCCCAGTCTCAGTTACTGTTACCATCATTGTTACTATTCCTGTTCCATTCCTGTTCCTTGCTTTCCCCTGTTTTATCCTGTTACCCTTCAGTTTCAGTCTGACATAATTGGATATTGTCTTTCCTGACATCTCCATTTATTCCCTAGATATCTAGACATCTGCTTTGCCTCTAAGTTTGCACTTGTCTCACTTTGTTACACTCCTAGATAGTTCTGCCTTTCTGAGGTATAAGTACTGTAGTTTTGTATCTTGTACCTCAGTATGAATATCAACAAAAACAACAGAAACACCCTCTTGTCATTGTCCTCACTTTGCTTGAGCCCTTGGACTCACTCTGACCCTCTGGGTTACTCTGGAGTACCTCCAAGGCCAAGCAATATCCTTGAAGGAGTCACAAGATCTCACCCCCATGACTAGGCTTGACTCTCCTTGTCCTGCCTGTCCCTCCTGTTGAGCATAAAGACAGCCTTATCACCCACCCCTGACATCTATGTAAATCAGAACAATGGAGAAGTGCAAGGGCACACCACATAAGGTGAAGCCAAGTCCCATTCAACCATTGAAACCCTTCCTAGATTCCCCTGGAGCTCTCTGAAGCCCCCCAGAGTTCTGATCTTCCTTTAGCATCAAAGGTTTCATTTAAAAAAAGGAACTGGTTAAAAGTATACTTGTCTTGGTATAGATTTTAACAGTCTTCTTTTTAGTGGGATGAAAGTTTTAACAGTATATTCATACTCTCACTTGCACTTCTCTTGCCTTTACTTAAGAATTGGCCTCTACTGTCTCTCAATACTCAACACTGAACCACCTGCATGCTTGGCACACTCACAGGTGATTCCTTTGAGATCTCTGGAACTTCATTCCATCCCTTGTGTCAGCTGTTAGGATATAAACACCAATGACACCACTACAACCTTGCACTCTTCTGGGCATTTGACCCCTAAGTTAATCTAGTCCTCATGGTGCAAGCCCCTTACAGCCCCCAATATTCTGAGTCACTTTAAGCCACTCCAATGATTCTAGAACATCAGTCACTGGCCCCTGTCACTTAAAACACATGCACTTAGATTCAACTTCTAACTCCTGACCCTGGCATTCCCCTATTTTCAACTCCAGGCTCTCCAGAACAGCTGTGATTTCCTACTATTATACAGCATCACCAGCCCTTATGGATTCTCGAATGCAGCCTAGATTATGGTTCACTACCAATAAGCACCACCCCCTTTGTTTTTTCCTGCTCTTCTCCAGCATCTGACTCCAGTTCTCTGATATTTTGTTGTCACTGGGTAATTCTCAATGAAAAACCACTCCATGTCACTCCAGACTATTCCAACCACTTTCTTATGCCTAGATCTAGCCATTGCAGTCTAAGCATCCCTCAGCTGTCTTCCAGCCCCTTCTTGACAAGTCACTTCAGGATTACCAATAGGCAGTCATCAACCTCTAGCATCTATTCTCTACTTCTAGGTAACCCATTTCTGGCCATTGGTCCTAGCCTTTTGAGACCCATTCTCCCAAGCATAACAAGTCTATTAAACCTGTACCCCTTGTCTCTCCAACCTCTGGCATCATCTTTCTGTGCACTTCTGATTATTATGACCTCCATTGGGTATCTTGTCCTATTTTGGATTTGAAAGCTCCAACACTCTGACCTTTCCACCTACTTCCACTCCTTCTGATGCCTTACCATCTCTTTCAATTTCATCTCTTCTGCTCAAGCTATCAGATCTCCACAAACCCTACAAAGACTGTTAGCTTTACTCTGTCAATGCCTAGCATCACCCTCTGCTGGATGGTTTGTGTTCACTGATTCTAGGACACCACTAACTCATCCACTGTGGTCCGTTGACCTCAGGTATTGAGTAGTACCTTGTCTGTTCACTGGATAACACATGCCAGCATTCTGTGTACCCCCTGTAGCTCTGTACCACTCTGGTCTCAGCTAACTCTGATCTTGAATCACAGCTCTTGTTGTCATGATCTGGTAGTTATGACTTCATTACCTAAGTGCATGGTCATTTCTGCATCACTCTGCTTCTGTAGCAGGCCAGTTTCATCTGTTGATATGCCTACCAGGAAGACCTCCATCTGCCTCTGACCTTCTCTGAACTTGTAGCATTAGACCATTATTCTTCATTGCCCATGGCACCTCTGTCACCTGTTTCCTTATCCTTGCAGCTAAGATATACCCACCTTGCTGACCAACCAGGCTTCAGAAGCACCACTCCTCTTCCTCTGCACTCCGCCACACCTTGTGTTTTATCTTGCATGCCAAAAGTCTTTTGCCCTCTCCAGGCATCTCTGTCCATTTCCACCTCTCTGAAAGGTTCATATTTCTGTCATGACTGCACTGTGATTACCCTTTTCTTCCCTGCTTGTGGTTGTTTGAGTATTATTTCAGTTCACTATGGTTCTCTGCTTGGATTTCTTTTGTATGGCACTACATTTGTTTTATGTGCCACCTTCTTGAAAACCCTGTGCTGTTGGCATCCTCTGTTCCCTTATAGGAGACCTGTTTGGTGGAATTCTCTTCACACCTCTCCATCTCTTGCCCAAGAGATCCTTGCTCTTTGCACATGGTTCCTGATGACTCTGTTCCTGCTTGTGGGTATTTCCTTCTTTTCTGCATGTCATCTCAGGACCTACCCTTCTGTTTCCCTGGGTATTCTTTTTCTGGTAGACCTTCTGCTCTTCTGCATCTTTTGGGGATTCTTTTGTTCTGGGTATCCCTTCCTTGGCAATGATTCTGCTTTTCTGTGTCTTCTGGAAATGCTGCCCCTTTCTTTAGAACACTTCTGAATTCCTCCATTGTTTGCCTTGGAAATTCCTTGATCTTCTGGCCTTGTTCCAATGGCTTCATTTCTCTTTGCCTTCTGTTCCCATTCCTTCTGACCTATTATCCAGGACTTGTCCTTTCATTTTCCCTAGGTTCTCCTTCTCCTTTGGGAATCTTTCTGCTCTTTCTATGTCCCCTGGGACCTCCCTATTCTTGTGCCTGTCCTTTTGGTTGGCCTTTCCTTCCAGCCTCCCTCCTGTTTTTCCAGATCCTTCCAGACCATTTCCATTTCATGCCTTGCACTGCCCCTGGCCCCTTTACTTTCTGTCTCCTAGTTAACAATGGGACATCAACCTTAAGGAGGGGATAGTATCTAATGACCACACTAGGAACTGCTGCTCACACCTAGCAATCTGGTCCCCCTGCACTCTTGCCCTTTTCTCCATTCCCACTTGCCTCTCTGGTACCTCTCTGGTCTCTTCCACCACAGTACCCAGGCCACCTGGTCAACTGTCTACCTTTGTGCAATAACCAGACATGCTCTGCACCAATTGCCCCCTCTGACCACCTTTACCACTAGTGCAGTGCCTGACTCCTACCTATGTTGACTGTACCCATCCCTGATCATTTCCAGTCATCTCTGGCGCTTCCCCAAGTAGCTCACCTCCCTTTCCTTGTTGCTGCACATAGACAATGTGCAATTCAATCAGTATACAGACATTGGTTGTGTATAGGAGGTGAGGCCAGTGAGCAACTCTCAGCAGAACATCCACTCCTTTGGTCCCCATCATGATATCCTCTGGCTCTGTTCCAGCCCTGAGTTTGGCCACAAAAACCCTCATTTCCTCTCCAGCCCTCCAACCTCCATGCCCCTTCCACTGAGCATCATGATTGATTACATGAACACCAGACTCTGCCCTGAGATATCCCTTTTGATGGCCCTTCTCCATCTGGATCTTGACTAGGTCATGAAGAAGCCTGTTTTGCTCTCTTAAGGCCTGGTGAATTAGACCACTGACCTTATGGATTGTGTTGGCAACCAATCCATTACCTGTTGTACCAACTCTGTGAGCTGCCTCATTAAGAGTAGTGAGGTTCCAGACTCCTTCTGCCATTCTGACCTGTACTCCACCCCTATCTCTTTGGCTGTTGTTTACTCCCCCTATTCCTGTTGAGGCACCAGCCTTGTACACCTTGACTCTGTGCCTCCTCCTTTCCTGATTCTTGGCCATTATAAGAGTCATCCCATCATTGGGATGGAGAGCAAGCTGGTTATCTGACCAGAAGTAGAGATCTGGGAATTCAGCCATGATAAAGTGGAAAAATGAGCACCAACTTCTTTCCCTCAGGAACTTATCTTCCTTGAGCCAACTCCATGCTAACCCCAACTCTAACCAAGTACAGAATCCTTTTGCCCTTGATCATTGTATTTTAGTTCCCTTTGGAGATAAATGAACCTTTCTCAACTCTGCCCTAGATTCAATCCTTCTGATATTTGTTTTGGTCATTATTTGACTATTGGACTCTAGTCTAAATTCTGATCTTCTCTCTGGAAGTCTTTTCAAAGCCCCATGTCTCTCTGCTTCTACCTCTTCACTCCTTTTCAGTTTCTCTGTCTTTATGGCAGAAGCAACTGTTTTGACATCAGGTTTTAATCTTGTCCCTTTGGAAAATTTGGCTATTTCTTCCATTTGTTCTTGGCTGTTCTTTTGTTCTCCTTATTGCCCCATGACCACTCAAGGTACCACTTGCCTGGTCATGAGATTTTATTTTGACAGGTTATTATAATTTGTAGAAACCTTATTTTCCAGACTTACTCCATATTTTCTCTGAACTTGTTCACTCAAGGCTCAAAGCCTTCACTTCAGAAGTCATTAACCCCCTTTGTACCCTAATTCCAGCCCCCCCAGGTCATTCCTGAATTCTGACCTCTGTTATGAAGACAAACTAGAGTAATAACTATACTACTCTAGTATCATTACATCTTCATTTTTATTTCTTTCTGCTTTCTCCTGAACCTCTGTTCCAAGCTCTGCCACCTCTTCTGCCACCTTGTTCTCTTCACCATCCTCTGGCCCACTCTCCACATCCTCTCTGCTTACCTTTCATATGGGATCAAGAATGTCAACCAGCTGTGCTAGTAGCCAGTTCTCCCTTCTTATCTTCTGCACCATCCAGTCCCCTACCTCCCATATGATTGCTGCCAGCAGGTGACAGCCCTCTGCCACCTGCTTGGTACTGCCCTCTGCTTCCTCTGAATGAGCCCTCTTTTCAGGCTGCTCCTCCTTCACATCTCTCTGACACCGCTTCTGCATTGGCTTCTTCTTCCCTGGGCATTCACACCTTACCTTGGCCTTTTGACAGGCCAAGCACAATGTAGACTTCCCCACACCCATCTTGCACTCTATTCCCCTATCTGCACACCTCTGGCACACCAGTGTCTCCTCTGCCCTCTGTTTCCCTTTGTTGTTGCTGGGCCCTACTTGGACCTGCACTCATGCTGCCTGTTAATCATCAGTGGTGCTATTCACAGAATAATAACCATGATACTCATCTTTTCTTAGGCAGCTGCCTCTGCCACCTTCTGGGCCCTCTGGGCCTCCTTGGCCTGCCTTTGGGCAGTCTCCTCCACCACCTTCTGGGCCTCTTCTGCCCTCCTCTGTTCCTCCTCCTTCCTTACCTTTGTGTGCCTCTTGCACTTGTGTTATAAACATTTTAACATACTCTGGGGGTACTTCAGATAACTCCAGAGTGGACAGGGCTTGGCTTTACCTTATGTGGTGCACCCTTATGCCAGTACCAAGTGCTCCAATTTATGGAGGGGTTGGAAACTATTGGAGGTTCAGGATTGGCCAGAGGGCTTTTTCTCAACAAGAGGCACAATGTCAAGCTATGGAATAAATTGAGGGACTTTAGGGTAGGGTACAATGTCAAGTCATGAGGCAGAAGAGGTCTGGGGAGGATTATAATGTTGTATTATGGTTGATATTCAAACTGAAGTACAAGATACCAAACTCCAGTACTTATACCTCAGGAAGACAGATTATCTAAGGAGGGAATGGAGATATGAAAGGAGTTGTCTCATAAGCAAAGCAGGTGCCAATGCATCCTGGATATGAATGGAGATGTCAGAGGAGACAATGTTGAATAATGTTAAACTGAAACTAAGTGATGACAGGGAGAAGTGTGGTACAAAGGAACAGGAACAGAAAGTGAGGTCAGAGGAACAATGGAGTTGTATTGGAATGGTACAGAGTTAGTATAGGTAAAGTTGTAATCAATCATTAGATAGGAGAAGACAGAGGTAAAGGGAACTAGGAAACACACAGCTTAAAGCATAGAAGCAACCAGAGTTACATCAGAGACATAGTGGAGTTGACCCATTGGCATGGGATGTAACAGTATTCCCCTCTTAAGGCCTGAATCCCTGAAGGCTGTGAAGCATGTGCTCTTGATGAATAAGTAAGTGGAGTGGGCATTGGGGTTTAGCTGGCCAGAAAACCATAAAAGCAAGTACCACTCCAGAGACTTCCACACTGGTATCCCTCATCATGTTTTCATTCACTGACATTCACATCTGGTCTGATGAGCACCTGGAGGAGTGCATCAAAGACAAAGAGGAGCTTGGTGACATGAAGTACACCAAGTGGAAGTGGCAAGGAAAAGTGAGGAAAGAGAAGGAGGCTCAGAAGAAAGCAGAGGAGGCTTAGAAAGCAGTGGTGGCAGTCCAGAAATGGGTGAGTATTGGAAATGGGGTCAGGATCTAGCACTCTAATACTGGCTTAGGTGGAGGAACTTCACCAAGCCCAGAAGGTGGGGTCCAGTAATGGCAATGGCAAGAGGAGAGCAGAAGAGGGACTAGGGTGCCTAAGGTGCAATGACCAGGAACTGGAGTGCCAGGTGGGCCTGGGCAAGTTGACATCATACCTTGCCTGTATAGAGGCAAAGGTGAGGTGTGTATGCCCCAGCCAGGAGAAGCCAGAGAGAAAGCAGAGACAGAAGGTGGGAAAGAAAGAGGTGCCTAATAGCAGGGCAGATTTAAAGGAGACAGAGAAGGGTCTTTGGCAGGTGGCTGAGGGCTGTTGCCTAATGGGGGCATTAATAAGGGAGGTGGGCTAAAAGGTATGGTGAGAGGCCAAATGCAAGAACTGGCTGCTGGAGTGGTTGGTTGATGCATTGGAAATGGCATGGGTGGAGAAGACTGGAGAAGCCAGGAGTTTGGGGAGCAAGGATGGGGAAAAGGACAAGGTGGCAGTGGAGCTGTTGGAACTTTGTGCAAAGGTCAGCGAAATTTCAGTGGTAGACAAGAAGATTGAAAAGATGGTCTTAGAATAGATAGAGGGTCCACTAGATCCACTACAGTTGGTTAATCATAAAATAACCTGGGTTTGTCCAGGTAATGGAAATGAAACTCCTCAACAATCTCTGAAACATGCCCTAATTCAGTGGCAAGGAGCCACAAGGTCTCCTCATCAGTATCCTCATAATCTAACCACTTAACCAAATATAGTAATTTGCAGTTCCTTCACCTATGATCTATCTTTGAGTCTAGGATTTCAGAAATCTCAAACTCCAGTTCACCATTAATCTTGACTGGAGATGGAGGTAATTGCACACAATCTGAGATCACATTGAAGACAAAGGGTTCAAGTTAAGAAACATGAAAGACTAGATGAATGGACTTCATGTTCTCCAGGAGACAGAGTGTAAAGGACAGTGAGCTCACCTGAGTGATAATGGAATAAGGACCTAAGTTCTTTTCAGCGAGTTTCTTGGAAGGCCACATAGTCCTAAAGTACTTGGCCTTGATAAATACCTGGTCACCTACTTTAAAATCCAGTGCCAGAGATTGTCAGGCATCTGTGGGTCCTTGATATCTGACTTGGGTGGCAGCTACTTCTTCATGAAGGAAGGTATGGAGAGAGTTGAGATCTATGGTGTATTCTTGAGCTCGGATGGAGGTGAGATCGCATTCCAGGTGCACAGAGATGTTCAGATGATAGCCCTTGTTTGCAAAGAAAGGGGAAACACCTGTGGTAGCATTAGGGGCATTGTTATAAGTAAACTCCATGAGGGGCAGGAGTTTAGACCAGTTGTCCTGCTGATAGTGTTATAATGCACTTTTTTTATTTTACTCTTTTTTGAACTTATCATCTTACTACTGTAGCTCTTCACATTATCACATCACATGACCATTTCACATCTTCACACCTTTCACATCTTTCACTTCTTCAACTCTTCACCCTTTCACATTTCACATCTTCACATGGCACAAGTCTAGAGCAATCTAGACTCTAATGTCATGCCTCATGTTTAGCACATGTATTTCTAGGTCCCTGCTCCTTTATCACTATTGGTTGGCTTACTGTACATTACTTTAGGGCCAGTACCATTTACATGGTCTGTGTGCATACTATAACAATATATAAAGAGGTTGGCTCAAGCCTGGGTTTTCCCAGTCTTGCACACTTGAACCTTTCAGTTCTTGTTCTATCTTGGCTTTTATTTTTTCTGTTCTATTGCCTAGTTCATTGCCACTAGCATAAAAGCAACACTTAGGATCAGTATCAGGCAGCACATATCAAGCTTAGGTGTTAGGATTAGTCAATGCATCATTGGTTGTATTTCAAATAGTTGCAATAAATGTGTAGATACTGCTCCAGGGTTTGGTTCATTTGCTCAGTTTGACTGTCACTCTCCAGATGATACCCAGAGGTGAAGTGGAGATGAATATTGAGGGCTTGATCCAGAGAATGGAAGAAATGAGAAACAAACTCAGAATCTTAATCAGAGGTGATGTGGGAGGGAACTCCATGTTTGGAAAACACATGGAGTAAGAAGAGTTTAGCAAGCTCTGGGAAGGTCACCTTATTGTCTGTAGGAATAAAGACGCACTGCTTCAATAGATGATCTACCACAATGAGAATGGTGGAGTGACTGGAGGAAGCCAGAAGCTATTTGATGAAATCCATAAAGATGGAATTTCACAGCTTTTCTGGAATGGGGAGCTGCTTGAGGAAACCATAGAGTTTGTGACAGGGTACCTTAGCATGGGCACAAGCTGTAC
The DNA here is from genome assembly GCA_038089275.1 of Pulveroboletus cf. rosaemariae. NCBI lineage: Eukaryota > Fungi > Basidiomycota > Agaricomycetes > Boletales > Boletaceae > Pulveroboletus > Pulveroboletus cf. rosaemariae. Next base: position 3,593 of record JBBPKN010001324.1, on the reverse strand, counting down.
ATGAAGAAACATATTCCTTGATAAATGCTCAAATGCCAGGCCAGGTATACTCTCAGTAAATGAGCTCCAGTGTCCAATTCCGACTGAAGTGTTCAGATAAGGGGTGGTTATGCTTGTAGTGGAGGACCTGGAGTTGGAGGTTGGAAGCATCAGGGACATAGATGCAGTTGTCCACACACAAGAAACCTCCTGGATCTCTAGACCAATGAGAGTTGGATGGAAGGGTACCAGAATAGTGGATAGAGGCAGTAGAGTCAGAAGAGAGTGCTGAGATGATGTCATGATGGAGGGTTTTGATGTCAAAGAGGAATGTGGATCAGAAGACTGGATATGCTAGAAAGGAAGCCCAGAGGGATGCAGCAAGTTGTTTCTGCATGTTATAATGTACTTTTTCATTTTTACTCTTTTTGGACTTATCTTTTTACTATTGCAACTCTTCACATTGTCACATCACGTGACCCTTTCACACATTCACCCTTTCACTATTTCACCCTTTCACATTGTCACCTCTTCACATCTTCACAAGGCACAAGTCTAGAGTGATCTAGATTCTGATGTCATGCCTTATGTTTAGCACATGTATTTCTAGGTCCCCACTCCTTTATTGCCATTGGTTGGTTTACTGTACATTACTTTAGGGCCAGTACCATTTACATGGTCTGTGTGCATACTGTAGCAATATATAAGGAGATTGGCTCAAGCCTGGATTTTTCCAGTCTTGTGCACTTGAACCTTCAGTTCTAGTTCTCTCTTGGCTCTTACTATTTTTGCTATACTTTGCCTAGTTTGTTGCCACTAGCATAAAAGCAACACTCAGGATTAGGATCAGACAGCACATACCAAGCTTAGGTGTTTAGGTTTAGTCAATGGATTCAAGGTTGTGTTTCACTGTGTGAACATGGGCCAGAAGTTATGTGGATTGATGAGGGCATAGTTGCCATTCCCTGCACTGGAATAGATGTCCCATTGTCTAGTTAGAGCATCAGGTTTAGCACCTAAATGGCCAGGGTAAAAACAGATGATCAGATTAAACTAAAAGAGAAACTTCAACCACTGGGCTTGCCAGCAGGTCAGAAGTTTTGTCATAGCAAAATATTCCAGGTTTTTATAATCAGTGATGACATTCACTGGAGAACTGGAACCTTTAAGGTAATAACACCAGGTTTTAAATGCAGTGAAAATAGCAAGAAGCTCCTTATCATGGGTATCATAGTTGAGTTTTGGTGCAGTGAGCATATGGGAATAGAAAGCAACCAGGCAGACCTCATCATCTGGGGACCAGAGTAAGAGGATTCCAGCTATGGCATAGTTGGAGGTGTCAGTCTCAATAATGAGAGGAGCATTGGGAATCCAATGGGTCAAAATAGGAGTGGAAGTAAAAGCATCCTTGAGGTGCTGGAAAGTAGCATGACAAGAAGCATCAAAATCCCAATGAATAGACTTGTGGGTGAGGCGAGTCAGGGGAATGACAATGTCAGAGTAGCCCTGGATGAAGCAGCAGTAGAAGTTAGCAAAACCAAGGAAGGACTGGATATCTCTAATCTTGTGAGGTTCGGGCCAATCCAGGATGAATTGAACCTTGTCAGGGGACATTGTGAGCCCAGAAGGAGAGAGTAGATACCCAAGATACTCAGTGGAATTGATATGGAATTTGCATTTCTCTGGTTTGGCAAAGAGGCTGTGCTTCCGGAGGTGGTGGAGAACTTTGCAGACATGCTTAGTATGTGATGTCTGGTCAGTGGAGAAAATTAGAATATCATCCAAGTAAACAATTACTGAAACATCAAGAAGATTGGCAAAGATAGAATTGATGAACTGCTGGAAAGCTGCAGGGGCATTGATGAGCCCAAATGGCATGACAAGCCACTTATAGGAGCCATAGCACATATGGAAAGAGGTTTTCCACTCATCACCCTTAGCAATATGAACTAAATGGTAAGCGTGTCTAAGGTCAAGTTTGGTATAGATGGTTGTGCAACTCAGAGCATCAAGGAGATCGGAAATGCATGGAAGGGGGTAGCAGTCTTTCTTTGTGATCTTGTTGAGGCCTTGGAAATCTACACACAACTGGAGGAATCCATCCTTCTTCTGGACAAAGAGGACAGGAGCAGCATAAGCAGATGTGGAGGGTCAGATGAAACTGGTAGCAAGATATTCATCTAGGAAAGTCCTGAGTGCTTCAAGCTCAGAGGGTAATAGAGAATAGGTGGTGCTGACAGGTGATGAGGTGCCTTCTTCCAGCTTGATCTTCAGGTCAAATTTGCAGTGAGGGGCAAGAGTAGATGCCTTGCTTTTGCTAAACACATCAGCAAACTCATGGTATTCCTGGGAAATGCTGGAAAGGTTGGCTGGAGAAGAAGCAATGGAAGCAGAATAGAGATGACTCTCTGGGGGTTGGAGCTATAGATAGAACAGGACTGAGCCATCAAGGCTACAGATACATGCAAATGCTAATAAGCTAAGTAGCTCAATTGACAGAGATTTGGGGTCATGGGAACATAGTGAATTAGATTCAGAGTCAGCTTGGATCAGAGAAACTGGAGGCTGCAGAGGTGAGCTTGGGGGTGTTGGCATGTTTGGTTCGGATGATTGGAATGAGATATGACTTGATACCCAGTCAATCAATGGATTGTAGCAGGCAAGCCAGTTGTGTCCTAGAACAAAAGAACTAGATCCATCCAATGGAGTGACATAGAATGTTATTGAAGTGATATCACCAGCGTCAAAACAAACAGAAAAATCAATGGCATTCATAATCATAGAATTGAAAGAGCCATCAAATAGTCAGAGCTGCAATGAAGAAATGGAATAAGTCAGAAGATTGTAAGTACTGACTAACTTGGTGTCTACAAAGCGATCTAAAGAACCAGAGTCAATCAGGGCAGAAAATGGAGGAATTTCATGTGAAACAAGGGTAATGAGAGGCATAAGTAAAGCATTATCTAATAGAACAGACATGTTAAGTTTAACCTCCAGTAAAGCACAGGAAGAATTAATGCAACCTCCAGCCCATGCAGAGTCTCGAAGGCTGCAGACTATTTTTTTGCCTCTGAAATGGAGGCCTCTGGTTTGGTTTCTGGAGCAGAGGTTTTGGCAACATGAGCTTTGGCTGCCTTGGAGTAAGACTTGGAGCAGTCCTTTGCTATATGCCCTGTGATTCCACAGAACAAACAGAGGTGATTCTCCAGTCAATGCTTGCATTCTTTGGTAGTGAGCTTATCATTCTTACCAAGCTTAGATAATAAGTCTTGTTTCTGGGAAACAGACAACTTGGAGGAGCTGGGGTAATTAGCTGACTTGTTCCTTGATTTATTAGGACTGGAGGTCAAAGCAGAGGATATGGCAGATTTATCAGAGGACTTGGACAGGTAAGACAACTTTTCTTGTCAGCTGAGTTTGGATTTGCACTCCCAGTAGCGAGTGTCAATGGTCTGTGCCAGCTGGCACAGCTCAATGAGTGTTAGCAGCTTGCCAACATGGGAAAGGTCATCTTTGATGCAGTCTGGCAGACCATTATAGAAATAGTGGCAGAGGGCACCTTCTCCATAGCCCCAGACTTGGGATGCAATTCTGTTAAACTCAACTACATATTT
>JBBPKN010001323.1:615-18037 GCA_038089275.1 Pulveroboletus cf. rosaemariae | reverse complement strand
CTCATTATATCTCCATCTCAACTCTATTAACTGTACTATAAAGTAGTGTACTTCCTGTCCTCTCTTCCTCATGCTACTTCTACCTTGTGACCACTTCACAGTCTTTGCATCTCCACTATCCTTGTACCTACATACTTGAAATCCATTGCTTGTGTCCTGGCACTCAACCAGAGGATCATCAGCATCTGATCTCAGCACACCCCTGGGAGTGTAGCTGGTATCACTAAGGCATAACACTTCATTTGTTGCCTTTCACTTGTCTTGAAGCTTATCTTTGGTTTGCTTTATTCTCTTTATCTAAAGCAAGGTCTACACTTGTCCCTACCCAGGCCTAGCATAACAAAAGAAGTAGTGTATTCTACTTGTGGCTATCATTGCTATGGTCCACTCCCACCATTCCTGTTATAATGCACTTTTTCATTTTTTTCTTCTTTGGCATTTTCTTATCATGACTGTAACTCTTCACAAATTATCATATCACATGATCATTTCACCTCTTCACCTTTTCACTATGTCACATCTTCACACTTTTCACCTTTTTACATTTCACTTCTTCATAGGTCATAGATCTAGAGTAATCTAGATTCTGTTGGCATACCACATGTTTCCCTGCTGTAGTTCTAAGGTTTCCACTCTTCTTTTGCCATTGGTTGACTTACTATACTTTATTTAGGGCCAGTATCATTTACATGGTCTGTGCACATACAGTAGCAATATAAAAGAAGGTCTGCTCAAGCCTGGGTATTTCCCAGTCTTGTGCACTTGAACCCTTTGTGTTCTACAAGTCCCTTGGCTCTTAAACTTCTCTCTTATCTTTGCCTAGTTCTTGTTGCTCTAAGTTCAAAGCAACTAATCAGGATTGTCAGCACACACCAAGGCTAGGTGTTTAGGTTCTAGGTCAATGCATTAGTAGCTGTGTTTCAATTCCATTCAAACAACCTTTGCTGTTCGACTCTCTCTGGGGTAAGCCTCACACCTCTACCTCAGACCCTCTCAAGTCTACTTCAGAACCTAAGAATCCCTCCTCTCCAGATTGCCCTTCTATACCAGAAGACACACTTGCAGATATCCTTGTTCCCTCCCAAGAAGAAGTACGAGAAGACCATGACCTTGCTCATGAACTCTCTTCTTCCTTGCAGATCCCTCAAGCCCAGACACCACCATCTTCTACTCCCATTTGATGCCAACCCACTTTTACCCTTCTTCAACCCCATCCTAGACTCTCTTCTCCTATAATTATGTCAGGCTCCTCTATCACCAAGCTGACAGAACTTCATCTTGGTGCTCCAGAGCACTTTGATGGCAATCAATCTAAGGCTAAGAACTGGCTAGACACAGTCCAGTTCTACCTCTTTGTTAACAGCATGGTCTATGACTCTAATGAGAAGAAGATTGTGTTTGCCCTTTTGTTTATGACCAAAGGGCTAGCACTGTCATGGGCTGCAACATACCAGAAGAAGTGTATCTCTGGAATGACTGTCATCATGGGAAAATTTTCCCTTTTTACCTCCAAGTTCCTGAAGGTTTTCCAACAACAGGACACAATCAATGCCACCATTCACTGGTTGGCAAACACCCAGAAGAAGCAGGGAAAGAAAGGCAAATGGACATCTTCCCTTGCTGAATACATTGCTGAGTTTCAGAACCATGTTATCACTGCTAAAATCACTGATGACAATGTACTTATTGGATACTTTGAAACAGGACTCATGTTCTACCTCTCTTATCACATCCATAACCTGGATACAATTCCCTCTACTATTACCGAGTGGTATACTAAAGCTGCTCACTTTCAAGGAACTATGGAATGAGCCTGCTCTATAGAACAATGGTGAAAGAATTCTCACATGTTTGCCTGGACTCCCATGTCTCCCTCCACTACATCCAAGCCAGAGAAAGATTTGAATGCAATGGACATCAATGCCATAAAAAAGGGATGCCTGACTAAAGCAGGAAGGGCCTTCTGCATCAAGAACCAACTTTGTTTCAGATGCCAGAAACCTGGCCACATCAACACTGCCTGCCCGAATTTCCCCATGTCTTCTCCCTCCACCACCACTAAGGAAACTCCTTGCATCAAGACAGTCTCAGCTGAAGAACCAATGATGAAGATTAAGGAGGTTAGTGATGATGAATCTGATAATGGGGTGACAAGAGTAGTAGTGAAGAAAGAGTGAAAGAAGAAGATGGAAAAGCAGGGTTTTAAAATGGAGTACCTCCCCTATGCAAGGTACTCCCTCCTTTTCTTGTGCACCTGTACTTGTATCTGCTTCAAAGAAGTCAATGAAGATTGTGATTCAAGTTTCCCCCTCTACTTGTGCCAGGAAAGTCATAGTCACTTATGCTCTTGTCAACAGCAGAGCACAGAGCAACTGTATCAACTGGGACTTCATCAAGAAGAACCAGTTCCCCACCAAGAAACTTGACAAACTGATTGTCATTTGAAATGTTGACCACTCTGAAAACAAGAAGGGCAAGATTACTCAAACTTGTGACCTCCTTCTTTGTTTTGAACAGTCTGTTCTCCCAGTTTCATGCTATGTTATTGCATGCAGGAAGGAGAACATTATCCTCAGACATCCATGGCTCTGAACCATGAACCCCATTATTGACTGGATGGCCAACATGCTCACCATTCCAGATTCCCTCTCTGATGATGTCACCTATCGTGTCAACTCTGTCCACAAACCTCAATTTGATGAACTCCTCGAAAATATCATTATCCCTCATGATGAACTCTTAGTCCATTATCTGAACTACATTACCCTGGAGCAATCCATTAATGAATCACTCTATGACTGCCACTTTAGCAGGATCCTAGATTGTTGCTTCTCCTATCTTCCTGAAATCACTGTTGCTTGACTCACTACATCCACCAAGCTTGCTATTGAAGCTGAAAAGGCCAAGCCCAAGATGACTCTTTCCCCCAAATACTCCCAGTTCTCATTAGTATTCTCTGACACCCCAAAAACTCTAGATCACCTTCTGCCCTCTTGTCCTTATGATCATAAGATCAATCTAAAGGACACATTTGTCCCAAAGATCAGTAAGGTTTACCCCTTATCCTCCCCTGAGTGACAGGCCACAGAAACATTCCTCGAGGAGAATCTTTGAGCTGGAAAGATCCATCCCTTCAAGTTCCCTCAAGTGTTATCCTTCTTCTTCATCAAGAAAAAGGATGGTAAACTCTGCCCCTGTCAGAATTACAGGTATCTTAATGAGCACACCATTTATGATGCCTATTCTTTTCCTCTTATTTCCAACCTCATTAACAAGCTCTGAGATGCTTAGCTTTTCACTAAGTTCAATGTCCATTGGGGCTACAACAATGTCTGTATTTGAGACAGACACCAATGGAAAGCCACCTTTATTACACATAAAGGGCTCTTCAAACCCACAGTGATGTTCTTTGGTCTAAATAACTCACCTGCTACTTTCCAGTGATTTATGAATGATTCATTCTGAGATATGATCACTGAGGGATGGCTCATCATTTATATGGACAACCTCCTTATCTCCTCCTCTAATGCTGACACTCATCAGAAATGCACCTCCTATGTCCTCCAATGGATGATGGAACTTGATCTCCACCTCAAACTAGAGAAATGCACTTTTGCAGCTCCCCAAGTCAAATATCTTGGGATAATTGTTCATCCAGATGAGCTTGCCATGGATCCTGTTAAACTCGCTGGCATTTTCCAGTGGCCCACTCCTTCTAAAGTTAAGAATGTTCATTCTTTCCTTGGCTTTGCTAACTTCTATAGGCGATTGATCCCCAACTATTCCACTATTACCTGTCCTCTCCTCAACCTTACCAAGAAATCTATGGCATGGTCTTGGTCCTCTGCTGCTCAGAAAGCCTTTGATTCCCTCAAGACTATCTTCCTCTCTTAGCTGGTATTGCAAATGCTGGATCTTGCCTGCCCTTTTGCCATCGCCACTGATGCTTCCACTTATGCATCTGGTGGCATCCTTCTTCAAACCAATGAGAATGGAGATTGGCACCCCTGTTCCTATTTCTCCCAGATGTTTTCTGCTGCTGAGTGAAATTACAATATCTATGACTGTGAACTCCTTGCAGTCATTTGTGCTCTGAAAGCCTGGAGGCAATACCTCCTCAGCTCTTCTACTCCTGTCCAGGTTTTCACTGATCACAAAAACCTGACCTATTTTAAATCCCCCCAGAAGCTTAACTGATGACAAGCTTATTGGCTTCTTGACATTGCCAACTTTGACTTGCAACTTTCCCATGTTGCTGGTACCTCTCTTGCTGGGCCTGATGCCCTCTTTTGCTGACCTGATCTTTGTCCTGATACTTCTCAGGATAATCAGGCAGTCACTTTTCTACTCCCCAAACTCTTTGTTAACCTTATTGATGCTAATCTTTCTGCCCATATTAAAGAGCATCAGCAAGGTGACTCTCTCCACCTCTCCATTCTACAAAAACAGGATGCCTCCACAGATGAGAAATTCCTATGCTCTCACACCTCTGATTGGAAGGAAATTGATGGTTTACTTACCTACTGCAACCATGTCTTCATCCCTTCCTTCATTAATCTCCATCATGCCATTCTTCAATGCTGTCATGATCACCCCTCTGCCAGCCATCCTGGTTATCTCAAAACCCAACAACTCATCTCCACCAAGTTTTGGTGGCCTGGTCTCGCTTTCCTTGTCCACAACTATGTTGCCAGTTGCCCTGTTTGCCAACAAAATAAAACTAACACTCACCCTTCTTATCCTGCTCTCTTTCCCATCTGCTCCTCTGCCACTTACCCCTTTCAACAGATCTCTTGTGATCTCATCACTGATCTTCCTCCATTCTCTGACTTTGATACCTTGTTGGTCATGGTCAACCACAGGCTTATGAAGGGGGTAATTCTTTGCCCCACCAAGAAATCCATCACTGCAAAGGATATCGCCACCCTCTTTTTCCACAAAGTATACCTCCAATATGGTCTCTATAACAAGATCATCTCTGATTAAGGCCCTCAGTTTGCCTCTGCCTTTGCCAAGGAGCTTGGAAAACTCCTTGAGTATAATCTTTCCCTTTCCACTGCATATTATCCTCAATCTGATGGTGAAACTAAATGAGCTAACCAGGAGATTGAAACATACATCTGGATCTACTGTGGCTCTAATCCCACTGAATGGGCTGACTCCATCACCCATGCTGAATTTGTCCACAATCACTGTCCCCACTTCATTACAGGGCAATCCCCATTCTATCTCATGATGGGATATAAACCCCATGCCCTCCCCTCTATTATTGATGAGTCACTGATGCCTGCCATTGCTGACTGCACTAAGGCACTCCTTGCTGCTCATGATGAAGCACTTGCAGCCCATGATCTAGCCTGCCAAACCATGGCTTCCTGCATCTGTTCCATCTTCTCTTTATTCACTAAAGGAGATAAAGTGTGGTTAGAAGCCCACAATTTGAAACAGGCTATTGTTCATCTGAAACTCTTCCCCAAGTGGGAAGGACCCTTTATCATTATGGAAGTCCTTTCCCTGATTACTTATTGCCTTCACCTTCCATCCACATGGAAGATCCATCTGATTTTTCATGCATCATTGTTATCACCCTATTGTGAAAATGATGTTCATGGAAAGAATTTCCCCACTCCCCCTCTGGACCTTATAGAAGGTGAGAAGGAATATGAATTAGAGCAGATATTAAAACATCAAGGTCCTCTGGGTAACTGTCAATTCCTGATCCACTGGAAAGGATACTCAGCAGAAAATGACTCCTGGGAACCAGAATGGAACCTGAAACATTCCAAGTCTGCTTTGGATGAGTATAAACTCCTCCATCCTCACCACTTTTCCCCATCCACTTTTCTTCCTCCTTACCCCACCAAAAAATCCACTTGCCATTCAAAGTAGCAATGACCTTTACCATTGATCAAGGCTTCTATTCTTGTAATACCCCTCTTGACACTTCTCCCCAGTCCATGTCCACACTTCCCACCACAGAAGTTCCTGTTGAGCCTTTTCTTCTTTTCTCTCCATCCTCTCTCTCCAATACTTATTTTTCCTCCCCTCTTTCTACACTTGCCCCTGAGCTTCTTTCTGAGGACTTTGTAGCCTCTCCCCCTGCTATTGACACTTGGTCTGCTGACATTCTCAGCATCAACCTTCCACTCTCTGCACATGCCCTTCATCAGGGTGCCCCCTCTGCCAACTACTCTCACCAGGTCATAATGTATATCATGAACTCTTGCCTTGCTGTCCCTATCAGCTCACACCTTAACATGTTCTTCCCTCTTTGGCTCATTTATCAAATCTATATGCAGCTCCTCCATCTCTCCCTCCTGGCTTCTGCTCTTACCCACATTCCTCATGCCCATGTCTCTCTCATACAGGCTCTTATCACCTTCATCCACCATGAACTCCTGTCCAACATTGAAATCCTTGCCTATCAGATGAGCATGGGTGAATTCCTTACCAATTTTGATCAATATATGCATGAGCTAGCTGCTGCTAGGAGTTATATCCCTACCACTGAAACACAACTACTTGATGCATTGACCTAAAACACCTAAACCTTGATGTGTGCTGATGTTTCTAAGTCCTGAGTAGTGCTTTTATGCTAGTGGCACTGAACTAGGCAAAGTATAGAGAAAAGATAAGAGCCAAGGGAAACAAGAACAGGAAGATTCAAATGTGCAAGACTGGGAAAATCCAGGCTTGAGCCAACCTCCTTATATATTGTTACAGTATGTGCACAGACCATGTAAATGGTACTGGCCCTAAAGTAATGTACAGTAAGCCAACCAATAGTGATAAAGGAGCTGGAACTTAGAAATACATGTGCCAGACATGAGGCATGACATTAGAGTCTAGATCACTCTAGACTTGTGCCTTGTGAAGACATGACAATGTGAAAAGGTGAAGTAGTGAAAGGGTGAAGATGTGAAGGTATGAAAGGGTCACGTGATGTGACAATGTGAAGAGTTGCAATAGTAAAAAGATAAGTTCAAAAAGAGTAAAAGTGAAAAAGTGCATTATAATAACCACTCCTTCTGCTTTCTCCTCTCCTCTTGATGATGATAAGCTTGCCACTCTCGAATGAGCTGAAGCCTGGTGGACAGGTCTTCATGGTGATGGCCACCTCCCTCCCTCTCACCCCCACTTTCATGAAGTGTGCTTTCACTACTGATGCCTGGGCCACATTTGTATCAACTGCCCCTTATACCAATGTTCCTACTGCCTCTGCTGGCACCCCAGACATACTCAAGCTTATTGCCCAGCTCAGCACCATGTTACTAACCCACTTGTCTCTTCCTCCTTCTTCTCCTCTTTTTCCCACAGCTCCTCTTGTGCCTTCTTCCATGGCTCCTCCTACTTCTTTTGCTGCTCCCACAGGTCTCATGCCTTCTCCTGTGGCTCCTTTCACTCCTCTTGCCACTCCTGTGGATCTCACCACTCCCAGGGTTCCTATCACCACCCTTCCACAGCTCTGTTACCCCCTTCACCTTTATATCACACTGACAATGACTTTCACAATGATGTTATTGATAAGGTTGGCTGGGCCAACATCACCAGCTCCCCTGGGCCCTCATATGATGCCTTTTGAGGTGTTACAAGTCTTCCACCCCTAGCAGGGGGGTAATGTTATATTTCCTCTTTTCTTTCTCTCTTTCTTTCTCTTTCTTCATTGCTTTTGCTCTTCTTGCACCTTGGGTGCTCTCTTGTTCACTTTCCATTATAGATTCCACTCTTCTCACACTCTAGCCTTGCCTAGACCACTCTCTTGTTATGCCCTTTGCCCAGGCCTTCTATCTCTTAATCAGCTGACTTATAATCATTCCATCTCTTTCCATCCACTTCCACATGAATACCTTATTTACCATTCATTAGCATGATTACTCATTATATCTCCGTCTCAACTCTATTAACTGTACTATAAAGTAGCATACTTCCTGTCCTTTCTTCCTCATGCTACTTCTACCTTGTAACCACTTCACAGTCTTCACATCTCCACTATCCTTGTACCTACATACTTGAAATCCATTGCTTGTGTCCTGGCACTCAACCAGAGGATCATTAGCATCTGATTTCAGCACACCCCTGGGAGTGTAGCTGGTATCACTAAGGCATAACACTTCATTTGTTGCCTTTCACTTGTCTTGAAGCTTACCTTTGGTTCACTTTATTCTCTTCATCTAAAGCAAGGTCTACACTTGTTCCTACCTGGGCCTAGCATAACACATAGCAAACTGAAACAACACTCCACCAACCACAAGCAGGAAAAGAAAGGGTAATCACAGCACAGTTATGACAGAAGTGTGAACCATCTGGGGAGGTGGAAATGGACAGAGATGCCCAGAGGGGGCAAGAGACTTTTGGCATGTGAGATGAAACACAGGGGGCACAGCAGAGTGCAGAGGAAGAGGGGTGGTGCTTCTGAAGCCTGGTTGGTCAGCAAGGTGGGTATACCTTAGCTGTAAGAATAAGAAAACAGGTGGCAAAGGTGCCACAGGCAATGAAGAACAATGGTCTAATGCTACAAGTTCAGAGAGGATCAGAGGCAGATGAAGGTCTTTCTGGTAGGCATCTCAACAGATGAAACTGGCCTGCTATAGAAGCAGAGTGACACAGCAATGACTATGCACTTAGGCAACAGTATCATAACTATCAGATCATGACAACAAGAGCTGTGGTTCAAGATCAGAGTTAGCTGAGACTGGAGTGGTACAGAGCTACAGGGGGTGCACAGGATGCTGGCATGTGTTATCCAGTGAACAGATGAAATACTACTCAATACCCAGGGTCAACAGACCACAGTGGGTGAGTTAGTGGTGTCCTAGAATCAGTGAACACAAACCATCCAGCAGAGGGTGATGCTAGACATCAATAAAGTGAAGCCAACAGTCTTTGTAGGGTTTGTGGAGGTTCGATAGCTTGAGCAAAAGAGGTAAAATTGAAAGAGATGGTGAGATGTCAGAAGGAGTGAAAGCAGGCAGAAAGGTTGGAGTATTGGGGCTTTCAAATTCAAAATAGGACAAGGTATTCAATGGGGGTCATAATGATTGAAAGTGCATGGAAAGATGGTGCTGGAGGTCAGAGAGACAAGGGATACAGGTTTAATAGACTTGTCATGCTTGGGAGATTGAGTCTCAAAAGACTAGGACCAATGGCCAGAAATGGGTTACCTAGGAGTAGAGAACCAATGCTAGAGGTTGATGACTGCCTATTGGTAATCCTGGAGTGACTTATCAAGAAGGGGCTGGGGAGGTGGCTAAGGAATGCTTAGACTGTGATGGCTAGATCTAGGCATGAGAAAGTGGTTGGAAGAGTCCAGAGTGACAGGGAGTGGTTTTCTGTTGAGGATTACCAGGTAACAACAAAGTGTCAGAGAACTGGAGTCAGATGTCAGAGAAGAGCAGGAAAAATGGAGGGAGTGATGCTTATTGGTAGGGAACCATAACCTAAGCTGCATTCGAGGATCCATAAGGGCTGGTAATACTGTCTGATAGTAGGAAATCACAGCTGTTCTGGAGAGCCCAGAGTTGGAAATAGGGAAATGCCAGGGATAGAAGTTAGAAGTTGAATCTAGGCACATGTGTTTTGAGTGACAGGGGCCAGTGACTGATGTTATAGAATCATCAGAGTGGCTTGAAGTGACTCGGAACATCAGGGGCTGTAAGAGGATTGTGCCATGAGGACTAGATTAACTTAGGGGTCAAATGCCCAGAAGAGTGCAAGGTCATAGCAGTGTCATTGGTGTTCATATTCTAACAGCTGATGCAAGGGATGGAATGAAGTTCCAGAGATCTCAGAGGGATTACCTGTGAGTGTGTCAAGCATGCAGGTGGTTCAGAGTTGAGTATTGAGAGGCAGTGGAGGCCAATCCTTATGTGAAGGCAAGAAAAGTGCAAGTAAGAGTACAAATATACTGTTAAAACTTTCCATCCCACTAAAAAAAGACTGTTAAAACTATACCAAGATAAGTATACTTTTAACCAGTTCCTTTTTAAAATGAAATCCTTGATGCTGGAGAAAGATCAGAACTCCAGGGGGCTCTGAAGAGCTCCAGGGGAATCTAGGAAGGGTTTCAATGGTTGAATGGGACTTGGCTTCACCTTATGTGGTGCACTCTTGCACTTCTCCATTGTCCTGATTTACATAAATGTTGGGGTGGATAATAAGGCTGTCTCTATGCTCAACAGGAGGGACAGGCAGGACAATGAGAGTCAAGCCTAGTCATGGGGGTGAGGCTTTATGACTTTTTCTAGGATATTGTATAGCCTTGAAGGTACTCTGGAATAACCTGGAGGGTCAAAGTGAGCCCAAGGGCTCAAGCAGAGTGAGGATGATGACAAGAGGGTTTTCTGGTGTTTTTGTTGATATTCATACTGAGGTACAAGATACAGAACTACAGTACTTATACCTCAGAGAGGCAGAGCTATCTAGAAGTGTAACAAAATGAGACAGGTGCAAACTCAGAAGCAAAGCAGATGTCTAGATATCTAGGAAATGAATGGAGATGTCAGGGAAACAATGTCCAACCATGTCAGACTGAAACTGAAGGGTAACAGGATAAAACAGGGGAAAGCAAGGAACAGGAACAGAACAGGAATAGCAATAATGATGGTAACAGTAACTGACTGGAAACAGTAATGGAGTTATATCAGGACAGTCTGGAGATGACAAAGGGGAACTAGGGTAGTACTTAACTGGAGCAGAGATAGACTGGAAGCAGAATGGGCAAAGTGGGAGTGGAAGTCTGGGGAAGCATATAATGCTGAGGGGTGGGAAGTGTACATGTATAGCTGGGGAAGACTGGAATGGTGACAGGGGGCCAGAGTTGCCTGGAGGGGAGTCAGAGGGCTGGAGTGGCTTACTAGGTGTGAAGATCAATTGTAAGCTGGGTCAGAATGGGGTCAGAATTCAGGTTGAAGGTCCAGAATATGACAAATCCACTGCTTGTGTTCTGGCACTTAACCAGAGGATTATCTGTGTCTGATCTTGGCACACCCCTGGGAGTGTAGCTGGTACCACTAAGGGACAACACTTTGTTTGTTCCCTTCCACTTGTCTTGAAGCTTACCTTTGATTCACTTCTTCCACTTCATCCCCAGCAAGGTCTATGCCTGTCCCTACCTGGGCCTAGCATAACAGCTACATATGTATGCTTTTTACTTTTCCATCAGTATACACTCTCCTGGCCCTCTGCTCCTGCTCCACTCTATTCTGTTTTCAGTCCTATCTCTGTTCCAGTACTACCTTAGTTTTACTTTATCTTCTCTGGAATACTCCAATATAACTCCATTACTAGTTCTGCTTTCAGTTACTGTCACTGTTCCCATTTCTGTTCCTATTCCTTGTCTCCCCTCACTTCATCCTGTCACCTCTCAGTTTTAGTCTGACATGATTGGATATTGTCTTCCCTGACATCTTCATTTGTTTCTTAGATATTTAGACATCTGCTTTGCTTCTGATTTTGCACCTGTCTTACTTTGCTATACTTCTAGATAGTTCTGCCTCTCTGAGATATAAGTACTGTAGTGTTATATCTTGTACCTTAGTATGAATATTGACATTGTTATATATATAATACCAGCACTTCAAACTTTTCATGCTGCTCACTACACTACTCATGTGATTGTGGGAATCACACTCCTGATATGGGATATACATTGATAACCCTACTTTATGGTTTGTTTTCTTTCTATAAGTATACCTTACCTTTAGGGTTCAGGGTCTAGATCTAGGGTTAGATCTCTGATCTATCTCCCAATCTTATCTGATCTCAAGGATCATCAATTGGATCTGATCATGGCAGATCTTCAGATGTATTTCCTCAGCTTTCTAGCCTTGGTTCCCTTTTTATATCTGTTGACCCTGACTTTCTATTTTATTTCCATTCTCTTCTTTTTTATTCTCCCACATTCACATGGCTTCCTGCCATACTTCTTAGTTAGTATGCCCTATACCCAGTTTTCTTTTACATATGAGTTTCCATACTAGTGTACATAGCCTACATGGTCTGTGCACACTGGTTGGCAATATATAAAGGGGATATATAGGGTAGTCAAGACTCTCTAGTCTTGATTACTTTGTATAGTTTCTAGCTTCTTAGATCCTCTACTCTCTTCACAAGAGTTTAGTCCATTTACTTGAGGTTATGCAGTCTATCTTCAAGTCCTCCTTCAAGGATCCTCTTTACAGTTGTCCTTTCATCTAGCCTCTTAGGGTTAGATTTCCCATTCCTGTGTTTCTTTCTCAGAAGTCCTAGTCAAGCATTAGTTTTAGAGGATCTGAGTTATAACAGACATAAATACCCCCTTGTTATTGTCCTTACTCTGCCCAAGCCCTTAGGCTCACTCTGACCCTCTGGATTACTCTGGAGAACCTCTGGGAATAAGCAATATCCTTGAAGAAATCATAAGGTTCCATTCCCATGACTAGGCTCAACTCTTCTCATCTTGCCTATCCCTCTTATTGAGTATTGAGAATACTCTCTTTCCAACCTTTAACACCATTGTAAATCAGAACACCAGAAAGTGCAAGGGTATATCACATAAGGTGAAGCTAAGTCCTGTCTAATTAACAAAACCCTTCCTGAATCCCTTTAGAAGTCTCTGGGCATTTCCAGAGTTTCTGGAGTATGACCTTCCTTCAGGTTTGTGCACCACCAAGGCACTAGAACCTGACCTTTACCCTCTAGCCATAAGGGTTTCATTTAACAGGTATAAGTTTTAACAGTATATCTGGACTTAAGGTATGTTTTAACAATTTATTTGTAAATCAGGGCATCTAGTACCAGTATAAGGGTGCACCACATAAGGTAAAGCCAAGCCCTGTCCTCTCTGGAGTTATCCAGAGTACCCTGGAGTACATTACAGTTTATAATAGTATATTTAAACTGCCACTTGCACTGGTACTGCTATTATGTATATTTATGTAACTAGAGCCTGCTCTCATGCTGTTCTTGATTAGTTCAAGAGTTTCTCTGCTCACTGCACCCCAGGCTTAGCATTACAGGCTCCTGCCTTTTCTCACTCCCCCATACCTATAGTGTCAGATAACAAAGCCCCTGAAGGTTTCAAGGTTCCCTAATTTTCTCATATTCCAGATGACTGTGGTGCCCATCCAGAAGCACCAGATGATCCTGAAGATGATCCCTCCAATGAATACTCTGATACTCTGAAGGATGATTTCAAGCCTTTTTCAGATAATAAGTCTATTTCCATTTCCCATGATACTATTACTAACCTTGCTAGCATTATTTGTGGGTTAGCTTACTTCTCCCTGAAATGCAACTGAAGATGTGTTGACTATAATCCTAACACCTCCTTGATATGTGCTTCCTAAGACCTAAGTAGTAGCTTTGAACTTAGAGCCATCAGAACTAGGCAAAAATGAAGAGAACAGATAAGAGCCAAGGGACTTGTAGAACTGGAAGGTTCAAGTGTGCAAGACTGGAAAAACCCAGGCTTGAGCTGACCTCCTTTTATATTGCTACAGTATGTGCACAAATCATGTAAATGGTACTGGCCCTAAATAATGTATAGTAAGCTAGCCAATAGCAAAAAAAGAGCAGGGACCTAGAAATACATGCAGAAGCAATGAGGCATAACAGCAGAGTCTAGATTGCTCTAGACTTGTGACATGTAAAGAAGTGAAATAGTAAAGAGGTGAAAAGGTGAAGCTGTGAAATGTGAAGATGTGAAATGAAGGTGTGATATGTGAAGGTGTGATATATCATGTAATGTAATATTGTAAAGAGTTACAGTGGTGAGAAGAAAATGCCAAAAAAGTAAAAAATGAAAAAGTGCATTATAACACTCCCATTGTACCTCTGAAACCTCACAGCATATCAAAATATGTGAACTGGACCAGTTTGATGAAGCTAATCCTTAGAAGCTCCATGTTTTTCTTGTTTAATGTAAGTTAAACTTCCAAGATTATTCTAAAGCCTTTGCCAATGATTAAGTCAAGGTTACTTATGCTCAATCCTATCTTAAGGGCATGGCATTGGAATGGTTTGAATCTGACCTTCTTCTTACAGAAGAGTCTGACCTATGCCTACTCTGGATAAATAACTATAAGAAGTTTGTCCAGGAGTTTTAGACTAACTTTGAATCTTATGATCCAGTCAGAGATATGGAACATCAGTTGGACCAGTTGGCCATGAAGAATGATTAATGAATCAACAAGTATGTGGTAGAATTCAATAGAATCACATCACAAATTCAGAGATATGGAGATGGTGCACTCCAGCACTACTTTTATAATGGTCTCTTAGATTGCATCAAAGACAGTCTCTCCTGCATTAGCGAGCCCCTAACCCTCAATGCTCATTATTGGGAGTGTCAATATGAAATCAACTGTCAAGGGAAGTTGTTCAGTTTGCTCAAATTGTTATAATTCACTTTTTCAAAATTTTATCATATGACTTTATCTTATCTTTACCACATGGTTATCTAATCTCTTATCTTATCTAGGCATGTGACAGGTCACATGACAGATCTAGACCCAGGGCATAGAATTAGCCTCATGCCTTCTGCCTGCTTTTCATTTTCATTTTCTTCCATTTTAAAAATATTACTCCCTTTTAGCCAATGGCTGTTCTTATGATGTCTTCTCTTCCATTTGATGGTGCCTCAGGGTCTGTGGAAGAATTCCCAACAGGGTCTTGGTCTGTGTACCTTTCTGTACTATATAAATACTGTAGCCTTAGCATGCCTCAAGCCCCAGTCTTGAGTACTTGTATTATCTAGTACAGTATTCACTCATATATCTCTTTTGCTTTACTCTCCCAAACTGACATTGAAATTAAAGCCCTTGCCTATGGTTTAGTGCTCCTTTGTACAATGTCCAAGATTACCAGCATAACACTTGCTCAAGACTACCATTACTAATTAAGAGCTAAATCATATGAAGAAAGAATATTTGTGGGATACAAAGAGATATTGAAAGATTTTATATTTGAAGCAGTTTTAGGTTTCAAGAATGACAAGTTAGGGGGACAATCCTTCCAGCATAGATTTGATATATTCAATGAACAAATCAGAAAAGACTTTATAGCAAAAAAAGAAAGAGATTGCAAAATAGCAGCATTAGCTCATATCTGTTCTCTTAGAACATTTTCATCACTAAAAAGCATATCCCAAGTTCCCCAAACAGTAGCCCAGCATGTTGAACTTTGACTTCTATGCATTTAGCAGCAATAAACCTGAGTTAACTAAACTTGGTTTGATTCTATTAGTACCTGGCCAACAACCAGACCCAGCCCCTTAGCCTTGATATACCCCAATCCCTTACCAATGCCCCCTCCACTCCTGGCAATTGATCTCTACTATGAGTGGGACAACTATGAGTTTGAATACTGGAGATATAATAAGGCTACTTTTAGAAGAGTTTGTCAAGATAGGAGGATCAAAGAAGATTGCTAATCCTGGAAAGTGAGCAGGAGATAAGAAGAAGTGGAGGAAATGGTACACTTCACTGATGGTATGGATTAATGAACAAAGATGGAAGAATAATTGGAAGTTAATGGCAGCAGTGCTGTCAAGATTGAAAGAAAAAGCAGAGGGATTTGCTCAAATAACCTTGAAAAGGTTCTGAGATGTGGAAACTGAGTACAGGTTAGCAGCAGATGGATCAAGAGAGTTGTTGGGATTGGCTGTATGGTCAGATTTCACAGGAATTATGGTGGAGCTGTGCAATTACTTTCATATTGACAAGCTCATACATGAAGCCCTTGTTAAAATGTATATCAAGTATGGGTATACTATTAAAACTTATACCTGTTGAACAAAACCCTTATGGCTAGAGGGTAAAGATCAGGTTCTAGCACCTTGGTGGTGTTAAGTGTGGTGTCAGTAATGGTGTTGATGATGAGCGGTAACCCTAATCTAGGGGCTTTCGGTAGCGATGAATGGTGAACGGTTTGGTAGAAAGAGTAAATGATAAGAGAACTAGGAGTACGAGTGAACACTGCACTATAGGTACAAGTGCTCAAGACTGGGGAGTCTTGAGACAATATGCTACAGCTTATATAGGTATGGCTACAGTGCACGGACCAAGACCCTGATGGGAGAATTCCCATGGACCCTGGATGGCGATTAAAAAGAAGAGAAGTCACTGTGAGAATAGCCAATGGCTGAAAAGGAGCGGTGCTTCTAAAATGGAAGAACAACGGAAATGAAAATGGGCTGGAAGACATGAGGCTAACCCTATGCCCTGGGTCTAGACCAATCATGTGATCTGTCACGTGCCCTGATAAGATAAAAGATTAGATAACCACATGGAGAAGATAAGATAAGGTCACATGATCAAAGTTTGAAAAATCGGACTATAACACTACCCCCTTTTTAGGTCTCGGATTCCAGATGAGACATGAAGAGAGCCTTCGCTTCAGTATGGTTTTCATATGGTTTGAATAAAGAACGGAAGGTTGAGAAATCAGTGGTGAAGAGTCGACGAGGGGTGGAGGAATGTAACTTGTGGAATTTGGTGATGAGATCAGGAGAATTAGCCAAATCATCTTTTGTTTGCCAAGTACGATCAGCTTCACCATATCCAGTCCAATGAACCAGATATTCCAACTTGCCCTTGCGAACACAAGAGTCAACAATGTGGTCAACCTCGTATTCTGCATGACCTTCTTCTGTAACCAATATTGGGTCAGGTGTGAGTATATCCTGCCCATGGAGGGATGGGAGATACAGTTTGATGTGCGAAATATTGATGGTAGGATAAATGCGCATCATGGAAGGGAGTTTAAGGCGAACAGCATGAGGGATGACGTCAATAATGGTAAATGGGCCAATCCATCTTTTGGTAAGCTTTTTCGATGGATAAGGAAGTGTTAGATTTTTCGTAGAAAGAAGAACTTGCTGCCCTTTCGTGTACGAAGGGAGCATTGTAGTGTTCTGTTTTGTCATTCTTTCCTGAGTTTCCTTAAGAGCCTCTTGCATGTCTTTGAACGATTTTGCCATTTCGTGAAGGAAGTGGGAGGAAGGATGAGTGGATAGTGGTGCTTCGAAACCAAGTCTGGGATGATAAGTCTTGGTGATCTCGAAGGGGGAGGTTTTGGTAGATGTCGAATAAGAGTTATTATGGTGATACTCGGCTATTTTAATCCAATCTGCCCACGATTCCTGTCGCTTGGCAATAAAGTTTCGTAAATACTGTTCCAGTTCCCGGTTAATCTGCTTCGTTTGTCTGTCCATTCTTGGATGATAAGCTGTAGAGATCTTCTGCTTGATCTGAAGAATCTCGTTCAGCTGTCTGGAAAACTCTGAAATGAACTGCGGTCCTCAGTCCGAGACGATGGAGGATGGGAGACCATGTCTCGACCATACATTGTCCCTAAGTAATTCGGCTACATAAAGAGAAGAAAGAGATGAAAGACATGGAATGAAAACAACTTCTTTTGAGAAACGATCAACAACCACCATGAT
>JBBPKN010001322.1:0-18042 GCA_038089275.1 Pulveroboletus cf. rosaemariae | reverse complement strand
CTCCTTGGACAGATATTTCAGTTGACTTTATAACAGGACTTCCAAAGTCAAAAGGTTTTGATGCTATTATGGTTACGGTTGATCAGTTTTCAAAAGAAGTGGTTTTTGTTCCTTGTTTATCTTCTCTTTCTTCTCTTTACATTGCAGAACTCTTTTGGGATCATGTATGGTCCAGACATGGACTTCCTAGCACTATTGTTTCAGATTGGGGACCCCAATTTGTATCAGAATTCACTACAGAACTAAACGGAATTCTGCAGATCAAGCAGAAGCTTTCTATGGCATATCATCCAAGAATGGACAGACAAACAGAATGGATAAATCGGGAGTTAGAACAATATTTGAGGAATTTCATAGCAAAACGGCAGGACACTTGGGCAGATTGGCTCAAAATAGTGGAATATCATCATAACAATTCATATTCGACTTCTATGGAAACTTCACCCTTCGAAATAACAAAAACATATCATCCGTGGCTCAGTTTTGAGCCTCCTACATCAGATAATCCGCCCTCTCATTTTCTATGAGAAATGTCTAAATCATTCAAAAAAGTCAAGGAAGCTTTAGAAAAGACAAAAGAACATATGGAAAAGCAGAATAAGCACAGCACACCTACATATCAGAAAGGCCAGCAAGTTCTGCTTTCTATGAAAAATCTTATGCTTCCGTATCCCTCAAAGAAGTTGACTAAGAAGTGGATAGGACCTTTCGAGATCTTGGAAGTTATTCTGCATGCAGTTTGTCTGCATTTACCAAAGACAATGAGAATTCATCCAACAGTCAATATTTCTTGCATTAAACTGTATTTTCCATCCCTTCGTGGTCAAGATATTCTTACTCCAGATCCGATTCTCATAACAGAGGAAGGTCATGCAGAATATGAAGTCAATCATATTGTGGATTCTCAAGTTAAAAAAGGAAAACTCAAATATCTGGTTTATTGGACTAGATATGGTGAAAACGATCGTACCTGGCAAACAAAGGACAATTTAGCCAATTCACCGGAACTTATTGAAGAATTCCACAAACTTCATCCCTCTGCACCTCGTTGACTATTCACCACTGACCTCTCTTATTTCTGTTCTTTATTCTCACCATATGAAAACCAAACTGATTCAGCTCCTCTTTCTGTATCTCATCTGGAATCCTTGATCTAAAAAGGGGGTAGTGTTATAGTTCGCTTTTTCAATTTTTGATCATGTGACTTTATCTTATCTTTCCATGTGGTTATCTAATCTTTTATCTTATCAGGTCACGTGACGGGTCACATGATAGGTCTAGACCCAGGGCATAGGGTTAGCCTCATGTCTTCCAACCACTTTTCATTTCTGTCTCTTCCATTTCAGAAGCACCATATTCCTTTTAGCTGATTGGCTATTCTCATGGTTGCTTCTCTTCCATTTGATGGTGCCTCAGGGTCTGTGGGAATTCTCCCATCAGGGTCCTGGTCTGTGTGCCATTCTGTACCATATAAATACTGTAGCTTTAGCACGTCTCAAGCCCCAGTCTTGAGCACTTGTATCTTTACTGCAGGTGGCCTCACTAATGGCTCCTTTTCCTATACATTTTCTTGCCTTACCCTTGATTGGGTTTGTTTTGTCTCATCGTATATCATCCGACATTGACACCATAACACCTGTGAGGTCAAGCCTGGTGTGCAGCAAGCAGAGAAGCTCTTAAACTGATCTAGAACAGTGCAAAATCGAGCTCTGGTTACATGGATAGACATGATAGCAGTACCAGCACAAGTGGGAGTTTGAATATACTGTTATAAATATTTTGATGTACTCCAGAGGTACTCCAGATAACTCTGGAGTGGACAGGGCTTGGCTTCACCTTATGTGGTGCACCCTTATGCTAGTACTGAGTGCCCTGATTTACAAAGGGGTTAGAAACTATCAGAGGTCCAGGATCGGCCATAGGGCTTTTTCCCAACAAGAGGCATGACATCAAGCTGTGGAATAAGTTGAGGAACTTTAGGGTAGGATACGACGTCAAGTTGTGAGGCAGGAGGGGTCTGGGGGGAATTGTAACATCATATTATGGTTGATATTCAAACTAAAGTACAAGATACCAAACTCCAGTACTTATACCTCAGGGAGACAGATTATCTAAGAAGGAAATGGAGTTATGAAAGAAGTTGTCTCATAAGCAAAGCAGGTGCCAATGCATCCTGGATACAAATGGAGATGTCAGATGAAACAATGTTGAATAATGTCAAACTGAAACTAAGTGATGACAGGGAGAAGCATGGCACAAAGAAACAGGAATAGAAAGTGAGGTCAGAGGAACAACAGAGTTGTATCAGAATGGTATGGAGTTAGCATAGGTACAGTTGTAATCAATTGTTAGGTAGGAGAAGATGGAGGTAAAGGGAACTAGGAAACACACAGCTTAAAGCATAGAAGCAACCAGAGTTGCATCAGAGACATAGTGGAGTTGACCCATTGGCACAGGATGTGACAGTTTCAATAATAAATATTAATAAAAAAGAGTTTGAATAAGCAATTATCAGAGGATTTTTCTAGGTTTGAACACTCTTTGGAGCAAAGCCTGGATACAGTAGAGACATTGAGACCCATAGAGGAGGCAATAGAGTAGGTAAAATGGCCAGCATAAAGCTAAGCAAGAGTAATAGTCTTTTAATCAATAAAAAGAGATTTTGTGATGGTAAAAGTAGAAAGGCAAGGAGTCTGGGAATTTTTTTATACTCAGACATATTATTATATGTATATATTTGTTTATAGTATCAAACAAACACCAATATTCATATATATATGTGAAATCTTATCCTTTGATTCAAAAATGAAAAACTTGTTGCAATAAGGTAACTGTTTTGTAATGGCTATATCTCAGCAGCCCCTGAACTGCATCACATGACCAAGGGATCGATTATGTAGCTAAGAGTATGTACCATAATTTGTTTCCCCATTACAAAGCAACATTACCACATGTTATTGCAGTATACATTCCATACTGGATTAAGGTTAAATATTGCAATGGGTTTTTCAGTTACTGCATTAATTGAACTTTCAATAATGAAAGCTGAGTATATGGCAGAAACTATAGCTGCCAAGGAGACCACCTTGCTAAAGATATTATCTTCAGAGCTAGACCCCTCTCTTGAGCACTTTGCCATCAAAAGTTTTAAAAGCAATTAATCTGTGATATTGCTGGTGAAAATGTTGAGAGAAGTGTTGTGCAGAGATTAACTGGAATTATAATAACTTATGAAAACCTCAGTAGATGTCAAGCTACTAATATTAAAAGTACTACCTATAAAAACTATGGTAGATTAGTATAGTAGCAAATATCTATAAAAATAAGGCTTACTCTTAGTAGATATCAAGCTACTGTCATATTCCATACCTCCAACCCAATTCTGACCCCATTCCAATCTGGCTTATAACTGGCCTTTGTACCTAGTAAGCTACTCTAGCTCTCTGACTCCTCTCCAGGCAATTCCAGCCCTCTGTCACCATTCCAGTCTGCCCCAGCTATGCATGTACACTTTTCACCTCTCAGTGTTATATGCTCCCCTGGGCCTCTGCTCCCACTCTGCCTTATTCCATTTTCAGTCTATCTCTGCTCCAGTTAAGTATTACTCTAGTTCCACTTTGTTATCTCCAGACTGTCCTGGTATAACTCTGTTCCTGTTTCCATTCTTAGTTACCATTACCATCATTGTTACTATTTCTGTTCCATTTCTGTTCCTTGCTTCTCCCTGTTTCATCCTGTTACCCTTCAGTTTCAGTCTAACATAATTGGACATTGTCTTCCCTGACATCTCCATTCATTTCTTAGATATTTAGAGATCTGCTTCACTTCTGAGTTTGCACCTGTCTCACTTTGCTACACTCCTAGATAGTTCTGCTTCTCTGAGATATAAGTACTGTAGTTTTGTATCTTGTATCTCAGTATGAAAATCAACAAAAATGCCCCCTTGTCTTTGTTCTTACTCCAATCAAGCCTTTGGACTCATGCTAACTCTCCAGGTTACTCTGGAGAATCTCTGGGGCCAAGTGATATCCTTGAAGGAGTTACAAGGTCCCACCCCCATGACTAGGCTTGACTCTCCTCATCCTGTTAAAACTTTCATCCCAATAAAAGGAGACTGTTAAAACCTATACCAAGATGGATATACTTTTAACCAGTTCCTTTCTGAATGAAACCCTTGACACTGAAGGAAGGTTAGAACTCTGGAGGCTCCAGAGGGCTCCAGGGGAATCTAGGAAGGGTTTCAATGGTTGAATGGAACTCAGCTTCACCTTATGTGGTGTGCCCTTGCACTTTCTGGTGTCCTGATTTACATAGATGTTGGTGGTGGATAAGAAGGCTGTCTCTATGCTCAACAGGAGAAATAGGCAGGATAAGGAGAGTCAAGCCTAGTCATGGGAGTGAGGCCTTATGACTTCTTCAAGGATTTTGCATAGCCTCAGGGGTACTCTGGAGTAACCCAGAGAGTCAGAGTGAGCCCAAGGGCTCAAGCAGAGTGAGGATGACAACAAGAGGGTGTTTCTGTTGTTTTTGTCGATCTTTGTACTGAGGTACAAGATACAAAACTACAGTACTTATACCTCAGCAAGGCAGAACTATCTAGGAGTGTAGTGAAGTAAGACAAGTGCAAACTTAGAAGTGAAGCAGATGTCTAGATATCTAGGAAATGAATGGAGATGTCAGGAAAGACAATGTCCAATCATGTCAGACTGAAACTAAAGGGTGACAGGATGAAACAGGGAAAAGCAAGGAACAGAAACAGAACAGGAATAGTGACAATGCTGGTAATGGTAATGGAGTTATACCAGGACAGTCTGGAGATAATAAGGGGAACTAGGGTAGTACTTAACTGGAGCAGAGATAGACTAGAAGCAGAATGGGGCAGAGTGGGAGTGAAAGCCTGGGGGAGCATACAATGCTAAGGGGCAGGAAGCATACATGCATAGCTGGGGGTGACTGGAATGGTGATGGAGGGCTGGAGTTGCCTGAAGGGGAGTTAGGGGGCTAAAGTGGCTTACTAGATATGAAGACCAATTGTAAGCTGGGTCAGAATGGGGTCAGAATTTGAGTTGGAGGTCTGGAATATGACACATCCTGCCTGTTCCTTCTGTTGAGCACAGAGACAGCTTTCTTACCCACCACTGACTTATATGTAAATAAAGACACTGGAAAGTGCAAGGACACACCACATAAGGTGAAGCTGAGTCCCATTTGATCATTGAAACTCTTTCTAGATTCCTCTGGAGCCCTCTGGAGCCCTCTGGAGTTACAACCCTTCTTTAGTGTCAAGAGTTTCATTCAAAAAGAAAGAAGATTTTAACAGCATATTTCTACTAGAAGAAAGTTTTAACAGCTACTAAGGACATAAACTAGAGAATAGTACAAAGTATATGCTTTATGCTTTGGAAAGATTACCATAAATGGAAAGCTAAAGCATGCTGGTCAAGTTTATTACAAAGTAACACTTCAGCACCAGTTCTAGTCATGTAATCTTATATGATCATGCACAAGGAATTCCTTAAGTGGAACCCTAGTCTATGATTTTGTTATAAGCACACAGCTTGCTAGCAGAAGAGTCACATGACAAGCACATGACCATGAGACTTATATGCCAAACAAGGATAAACCCTAGGATATAGTTAAGTTGTTCCTTCAGAGTATTTCTCTGGAGTTTGGGCATAGCTTATAGAGTTGAATCTAGCATCTTAGATGACAGATGCTCTCCCAATCTAATCTCTGATGAATCTGGATCTTGATCTAGATAAGGGTCAGATCTGATCATGGCAGATCTCTAGATGGGATCTCCTTGGTCTCATGGCTGGGGACATGGTTTAATCTCTGCTTACCCTGAACCCTGACCTTTTATTCTACATAGCCTCTTCCTTACACATCTGATTCACATGGCCCACTTGGTCATATTCTCAGTAAGCACACCCTATGCCCTATTATCATATTTAGTATCTATAGCCCTGAGCCCTAATGATCTGTGCACCATCCTAGATAGTATATATAGTAGATAGTTTCTTAATTAAGGCCCCAGCCTTAATCACCTGTTATACTGTACACTATCCTCTGCCAATACATGGGCATTCCAGGCAGTCTGGCTCCTTAGAGTTACTCCTCCCCTAAGACATTGTTATCTCTCTTTCCAACCAAATCTGACACCAAATCCACATACTTTCTCAAGGCTGGACATCATTTAGAGTTAGAAAGCATTGCTCAGAGATCAACACCATAACAGGTTTCTTCTATTCCTTAGAGTTATTCTCACAGTGGTCATGTGACAGGTCACCTGACATGAATTATCCCAGAATCTTTCCTGGTTATGCTCAGATCTTTATTTTCATGAATTTTCTTAAATCTGGATCTGAATCTGAGATGCATCTGTGGCAGATCTATAGATTGGATCTCATCTGTGGCAGAGATCCCTATCCTCATGATGTAGTTTTATTTTACCCTGTACTTCTATTCTATTTATATTCACTTATCCTTATAGCTTATTGCAGGTAGTTAGTTATCCCAATTAGTCATGCCCTATGCCCAGTTTCCTATTTAGTAAGAGTTCCCATACTAGTGCATGTAGATTACCTGGTCTGTGCACCAGCCTTTGGGATATATAAGGGCTAGAGTGGCAGTCTGAGTTTTCCCCAGTCTTGCTCACTTAAAGCCTAGTTTGCTTTTTCCAAGTGATCCTTTAGAACTTCACTGAAGCCTGGACAAGGCTTAATTCTTTTCTGTCCTTGTAAAGGCCCACTCCTTTACTCATTGCCTAGTTCCTGGCCACTAGCACAAAAGCCAGATAGTAGTAGAAGAAGAGTACTTTCCAAGGTCTCTAGATTAGGGTTAGAAAGTTAGCCAATGCCAAGAAGGCATTTCAAAGTTTACAACAGAAAAACACAACACTTTATAATCAGACAAAGCATATTACCATTCAATATTATTTTATTTATAAGAAGTTTGCTAAGAAAAAGATATCTCTTGAGTACCTGCCAATCAATGTAAGACTACCAATATCTTCACAAAAGCACTAAGTTAGGAAAAGCACATCTGCTTTATTAAAAAAAATGGGCTTAACATTGTAAGAAGTATTTTGATAAGTGAGTGTGTTGAAATTCTCCTTTTTTTCTATTATAAATTAGCACCATCTAGCTAAGAGGTTATCTTTTAATTCTTACCTTGAGCTAAGTTCCTTCTTTTATTTAGTATTCCATTTGCTTTTCTTCTTTACCTTATCATATCTTTGATGTAATACTTTATGTGCTATAACTCAAAAAATTGATCCAATATTTAGCACTTTTTCAATATTTATAGAATAACTCCACAACAAAAACAAATAAAGCTAAAGTGTAAGTTAATGAGTAATAGTAATTGATCAGGGCTACATGACAATACCTGAATTATATAATTCCAATCAAATTGATCAAGATATGGATAATTTAAAACAGAAACTCATTAAGTCAATTATTTTGCCATGCAACAAAAATGCATAAACAGTCTAATGGAAATGCACACAGCCTATTATGCAGTGTTTAATAGTCACAGGGCAGTACATCCAGTGCTATATAACCACATCCAATGTCCCCACAACTCTATAATTCACTATATATCCCATTTTCTCTGCCTAAAAGGAAAATATCCCTTTTTTGGCTTCTTATGGCTATTCCACTTGCTCTATTGCCCAGCAAACTGGTCTTGGCAAGTCTACTGTCATCAGAACTCTTCATGATATCCTTTTCAATTGCCAAATGCCCTTTTCTGGTTATTTCTTTAAGCTTTTCTGTATAGACCAACATTTTATTTGCTTATAAATCAGAACTAGCAGGGCTGCCAATGCTGTCCAAGCTACCAACGATATCAACACCATCATTTCCCATCCAGTTACCTCTCAAACTATCAGGAATATTCTCAAAAAACATTCATTTAAAACTATAGTAAAGAAGAAAAAGCCCTTGCTTAGTGCAAGGCATAGGCAGAGAAGATTGGCCTTTGCTCTGAAGTATAGAGAGTGGACTATGGAGGATTGAAAAAGGGTAGTTTGGTCAGATGAGACTAAAATCAACAGATTTGGATCAAATAAAAGGCAGTGAATCTGGAAAAAGAAGAAAAAGAAGTTAATTTAAAAAAAGGTACAAGGAATAGTCAAGCATAGAAGTGGAAATATCATGGTATGGGGATGTGTGGGATGGAATGGAGTAGGGCATCTTGCAAAGGTTGAGGGAAGAATGGATGCTGATTAGTATGTGTTCATTTTGAAGGACTATATTATTATAGTATATTTTTCAACTTTTGATCATGTGACCTTATCTTATCTTTGCCACATGGTTATCTAATCTTTTATCCTATTAAGGCACATAACAGATCACATGACAGGTCTAGATTCAGGGCATAGAGTTAACCTTATGTTTTTAGCCTGGTTTTTATCATTATATTTCTTTGCTTTTTTTCCATTTTAAAAGTCTTACTCCTTTTCAGCCATTGGCTATTCTTACAAGTGCTTCTCTTCTTTTTGATCACCATTCAGGGTCTGTGGAAGAATTCCCATCAGAGTTTTGATCTGTGTGCACTTTTGTAGCTTATATAAACTATAGCTATAATATCTCAAGATCCCAGTTTTGAACACTTGTATTATCTAGTATAGTATTCACTTATATAATCTTTGCTTAACCTCTTACTCTAAACTTACACCAACACTATAAGCCCTTGATTAGGGTTAGATGATATAATGTCTGTTAAGCAGTTTGTAACACTTACTTAAGACTACTAGTACTAGTTGTTATATCCCATGCCAATGAGTCAACTCCACTTCATCTCCAGTACAACTCTGATTGCTTTCAGGCTTTTAAGCTATATATTTCCTGGTTCCCTTTACCTTTGCCCCTTTCTATCTAATGTTGATTACAAATTTACCTATATTAACTCTGCAACATTCCAATATAACTCCATAGTTCCTCTAATCTCACTTTTTGTTCCTGTTCCTTTCTTTCTCACCTCTTCCTGTTATCATTCAGTTTCAGTTTAACATTATTCAACATTATCTCCCCTGGCATCTTCATTTATATCCAGAATATATTGGCACCTGCTTTGCCTATAAGACAACTTCTTTCACATCTTTATTTCTCCTTTAGATAATCTGCTTCTCCAAGGTATAAGTACAATAGTTCTATATTTTGTATCTTAGTTTAAATATCAACCATAACAGAACATTACAATCATCCTTGACCCCCTCTTGCTTCATGACTTGATGTCATATCTTACTCTAAGTCCTTGTTAAAACTTTTCATTCTTCTCAAAGAGACTGTTAAAACCTATACCGAGATGAGTATACTTTTAACCAGTTCCTCTTGTAATTGAAAACCTTGATGCTGGAGGTAGATTAGAACTCTGGGTGCTCCAGGGAATTCCGGGGATATCTGGAAAGGATTTCAATGGTTGAATGGGACTCGGCTTTATCTTATAGGGTGCGCCCTTGCACTTCTCCATTGTCCCAATTTACATAGGTGTCGGGGTGGGTAACAAGGCCAGTCATGGGGGTGAGGCTTTACAACTTCTTTGAGAATATTGCGTAGTCTCGGAGGTATTCCAGGGTAACCCAGAGGGTCAGAGTGAGCCCAAGGGCTCATGCAGTGTGAGGATGACAACAAGAGGGTTCTGGTGTTTTTGTTGAGATTTGTACTGAGGTACAAGATACAGAACTACAGTACTTATACCTCAGAGAAGCAGAACTATCTAGGAGTGTAATGAAATGAGACAGGTGCAGGCTCAGAAGTGAAGCAGATGTCTAGGTATCTAGGAAACAAATGGAGATGTTGAGAGACAATGTCCAATCATGTCAGACTGAAACTGAAAGGTGACAGGATGAAACAGGGAAGAGCTAGAAACAGGAATGGAATGGGAATAGTAACAATGATGGTAATGGTGGCTGACCGGGAATGGTAATGGAGTTATAGCAGGAAGGTCTGGAGATAACGAAGGGGAACTAGGGTAATACTTAACTGGAGCAGAGATAGACTGGAAGTGGAATAGGCGGAGTGGATGCAGAAGTCTGGAGGAGCGCTTAATGCTGAGGGGTGGGAGTACACACGTGTAGCTGGGGAAGATAGGTGTGAAGACCAATTGCAAGCCGGGTCAGGATGGGGTCAGAGTTCAGGTCAGAGGTCCAGGATATGACAGTCCTACAACTTGCCTTATAACTTAATGTTATATTCCTTGGTAAAAAGCCTTATGACTTACACTGAACCTCCAACCCTCTTTCAACCCCTTTGTAAATTGGGGCACCCAGTACTAGCATAAGGATGCATCACATAAGGTAAAGCCAAGCCCCATCCACTTCAGAGTTATCTGAAGTACCTCCAAAGTACATTGCAGTTTATAATACTAGTCAAAAGTGTTAAACTATAACATACTTCAAGGATACTCTGGATAAATTCAAAGAGTTGGTGTTATACTAGGCCTGGGTAGGGACTAGAGTAGACCTTGCTGGCAAATAATGAAGGAGAAGCTCTACAACAAGATAAGCTTTGAAAACAGAGTGAGTGGCACAAATGCAGAGTGGTGCTGGGGCTTTCTGGAAGATATGAAGTCAGACATTAAACAACTTGACAAACCAGAGATAGCTGGGGCTAATAACAAGGTAAATTCCAAGTACTTGGTACAAGGATGAGAACTATGTGGTAATTACAAGGTAGAAGTAGCATAAGGAATAAGTAAATGAAGTACACTACTTTATAGTACAATGAATAGAGTTCAAGTGAAGACAACTAAGTAATCATGCTGACATATGATAAGTAAGATATTCATGTGAAAATGGATGGAAAGTAATAAAACAATTATATGTTAGCTAATTGAAAAATAGAATACCCAGGCAAAGGATATAACAAGAGAGTAGTCTAGACTGGGCTAGAGTGCAAGAAGAGCAAAAGTCTAAGTAAAAAGAAAACAAAAGAGCACCTGGGATATGTGAAGAGTAAAAGCTAGAAGAAGCAAGACAAGTGGAAAGAAAGAGAAAATATAACATTACCTTTCCCTGTTAGGGATAAAGAATCCACTGAATCCTTAAAATGTGTCATAAAAGGGGCCCAGTGTCACGTCCCATGCCAATGGGTCAACTCTGCTATGTTCCAATGCAACTCTGGTTGCTTCTATGCTTTAAGCTGCATGTTTCCTAGTTTCCCTTACCTCTGTCTTCTCCTATCTAATGATTGATTACAACTTTACCTATACTAACTCTGTACCATTCCGATATACCTCTGTTGTTCCTCCAACCTCACTTTCTGTTCCTGTTCCTTTGTGCCACATTTCTCCCTGTCATCACTTAGTTTCAGTTTGACATTATTTGACATTGTCTCCTCTGACATCTCCATTCATATCCAGGATGCATTGGCACCTG
Source organism: Pulveroboletus cf. rosaemariae (assembly GCA_038089275.1). Classification (NCBI taxonomy): domain Eukaryota; kingdom Fungi; phylum Basidiomycota; class Agaricomycetes; order Boletales; family Boletaceae; genus Pulveroboletus; species Pulveroboletus cf. rosaemariae. The sequence continues at coordinate 6,659 of JBBPKN010001322.1, read as the reverse complement.
CTTTGCTTATGAGACAACTCCTTTTATACCTCTGTTCCCTTCTTAGATAATCTGTCTCCCTAAGGTATATAAGTACTGGAGTTTGGTATCTTGGACTCCAGTTTGAATATCAACCATAATACAATGTTATGATTTCCCCCAGACCCCTTTTGCCTCACAACTTGACACCATACCCTACTCTAAAGTCCCTCAACTTATTCCATGGCTTGATGTTGTGCCTCTTGTTGGAAAAGAGCCCTCTGGCCAATCCCAATCCTCTGATAGTTTCTGACCCCTTCATAAATCAGGGCACTTGGTACTGGCATAAGGGTGCACCACATAAGGTGAAGCCAAGCCCCATCCACTCCAGAGTTATCTGGAGTACTCCCAGAGTATGTCAAAACATTTATAACAGTATTCAAACTCCCACTTGTGCTGGTACTGCTATCATGTCTATCCATGTAACCAGAGCTCGCTCCTGTGCTGTCCTAGATCAGTTTAAGAGCTTCTCTGCTTGCTGTGCACCAGGCTCGGCCTCACAGGCTCCTGCTCCCTCCCACTCGTCCACACCCAGTGCTCAAGTTGATGAAGTCCCTGATGGTTCCAAGGTTCCTCAACCTCTCCACACCCCTGACAATCATGGTGCCCAGCCAGGAGTACCAGATGAACCTGAACCTTTTCCAGACTCAGAACATATTCCTATTCACCATAACACTATCACCAATCTTACTAGCGCCATCCATGGATTAGCTTGCTCTTTTCATCATACCTCTGAAACATTGCAGCGAACCAAAGTATGGGAACCAGACCAGTTTGATGGAACTGATCCCCAGAAGCTCCGCATTTTTCTAGTGCAGTGCGAATTAAATTTCCAGGATTGTCCCAAAGCCTTTGCCAATGACTGAGCCAAGGTCACTTATGCTCAGTCTTACCTTAAGGGCATGGCATTGGAATGGTTTGAGCCTAACCTCCTCCTTACCAAAGACCCTGACTTCTGCCTCTTGTGGATAAACAATTATAAGGAGTTTGTTCAGGAACTCCAGACCAACTTTGGACCCCATGATCTGGTCGGAGATGCAGAGCACCAGCTAGACCAGTTGACTATAAAGGATGGTCAACAAATCAACAAATATGTAGTTGAGTTTAACAGAATTGCATCCCAAGTCTGGGGCTACAGAGAAAGTGCCCTCCACCACTATTTCTATAATGGTCTGCCAGACTGCATCAAAGATGACCTTTCCCATGTTGGCAAGCTGCTGACACTTATTGAGCTGTGCCAGCTGGCACAGACCATTGACGCTTGCTATTGAAAGCACAAATCCGAACTCAGCTGACAAGAAAAGTTGTCTTACCCATTCAAGTCCTCTGATAAACCCACCATATCCTCCACTTTGACCTCCAGCCCTAATGAATCAAGGAACAAGTCAGCTAAATACCCTGGCTTCTCCAAGTCATCTGTTTCCCAGAAACAGGACTTATCATCCAAGCTTGGTAAGGACAGTAAGCTCACTACCGAAGAACACAAGCATTGACTGGAAAATCACCTCTGTTTGTTCTGTGGAATTGCAGGGTATATAGCAAAGGACTGCCCCAAGTCTTCCTTCAAGGCAGCCAAAGCTCACATGGCCAAAACCTCTGCTCTGGAAACCAAACCAGAGGCCTCCATCTCAGAGGTGAAAAAATAGTCTGCAGCCTTCAAGACTCTACATGGGCTAGAGGTTGCATTAATTCTTCCTGTGCTTTACTGGAGGTTAAACTTAACGCATCTGTTCTGTTAGATAATGCTTCACTTATGCCTCTCATTACCCTTGTTTCACAAGAAATTCCTATGTTTTCCACCCTGATTGACTCCAGTTCTTCAGACTGCTTTGTAGACACCAAGTTAATTAGTACTTACAATCTTCCAACTTATTCCATTCCTCTGTTGCAGCTCCGACTATTTGATGGCTCTTCCAATTCTATGATTACAAATGCCATTGATCTTTCTGTTTGTTTTGACACCAGTGATATTACTCTGATGACATTCTATATCACTTTGTTGGATGGATCTAGTTCTCTTGTTCTAGGACACAACTGGCTTGCCTGCTACAATCTGTTGATTGACTGGGTATCAAGTCATATCTCATTCTGATTATCCAAACCAGATATGCCAACACCCCTGAGCTTACCTCCACAGCCTCCAGTTTCTCTGACCCAAGCTGACTCCAAACCCAATTTACCATGTTTCCATAACCCCAAACCTCTGTTGATTGAGCTACTTAACTCCTCAGCCTTTGCACATACCTGTAACCTTAATGGCTCAGTCCCATTCTATCTGCAGCTCTGACCCCCGGAAAGTCATCTCCGTTCTGCTTTCATTGCTTCTCCTCCAGCCAACCTTTCTGGCATTCCCCAGAAATACCACAACTTTGCTGATGTGTTTAGCAAAAGCAAGGTGTCTACTCTTGCCCCTCACTGCAAATTTGACCTGAAGATTGAGCTGAAAGAAGGCACCTTACTGCCTGTCAGCACCACCTATTCTCTGTCATCCTCTGAGCTTGAAGCACTCAGGACTTTCCTGGACAAACATCTTGCTACTGGTTTCATCTGACCCTCTGTATCCACTCATGCTGCTCCTGTCCTTTTTGTCCAGAAGAAGGACAGATCTCTCTGGTTGTGTGTAGATTTCTGAGGCCTCAACAAGATCACAAAGAAAAACCACTACCCCCTTCCATGCATCTCCAATCTCCTTGATGCTCCAAGCTATGCAACTGTCTATACTAAACTCAACCTTAGACATGCTTACCATTTAGTTTGTATTGCTGAGGGCAATGAATGGAAAACCTCTTTCCATATGCGCTATGGCTCCTATGAGTGGCTTGTCATGCCATTTGGGCTCACCAATGCTCCTGCAGCTTTCCAGTGGTTTGTCAATTCTATCTTTGCCAATCTTCTTGATGTTTCAGTAATTGTTTATTTGAATAATATCCTAATTTTCTCTGCTGATTGGACATCACATACTGAGCATGTCCACAAAGTCCTCTGCTGCCTCTGAAAGCACAGCCTCTTTGCTAAACCTGAGAAATGCAAATTCCATACCAATTCCACTGAGTATCTTGGGTATCTACTCTCTCCTTCTGGGCTTACAATGTCCCCTGACAAGGTTCAATCCATCCTGGATTGGCCCAAGCCTTGCAAGATTAGGGATATCCAGTTCTTTCTTGGTTTCACTAACTTCTACCACTGCTTCATCCAGGGCTACTTCGACATCATCATTCCCCTGACTTGCCTCACCTGCAAGTCTATTTGTTGGGATTTCGACACTTCTTGTCATGCTGCTTTCCAGTGCCTCAAGGATGCTTTTACTTCCACTCCTATGTTGACCCATTGGGTCCCTGATGCTCCTCTTATCATTGAGACTGACACCTCCAACTATGCCATAGCCAGAATCCTTTCACTCTGGTTCCCAGATGATGAGGTCTGCCCTGTTGCTTTCTTTTCCTGTATGCTCACTATGCCGGAACTCAACTATGACACCCATAATAAGGAGCTCCCTGCTATTTTCACTGTGTTCAAGACCTGGCATCATTACCTCGAAGGTTCCAGTTCTCCAGTGGATGTTGTCACTGATCATAAGAACCTGGAATATTTCACTACATCTAAACTTCTGACCTGCCAGCAAGCCCAGTGGTTGGAGTTTCTCTCCCAGTTTAATCTGATCATCTGTTTTCACCCTGGCCGTTTAGGCACTAAACCTAATACTCTAACTAGATAATGGGACATTTATCCCAGTGTGGGGAATGGTGACTATGCCCTCATCAATCCACATAACTTCCAACCCATGTTCACACAGGAACAACTTGCTGCATTTCTCTGGGCTTCCATCCTAGCATCTCCAGTTTTCTGGTCCACATCTCTCTTTGACATCGAAACCCTCCATTGTAACATCATCTTAGCACTCCCTTCTGACCCAACCACCTCTATTCACTGTTCCAGTACCCTCCTGTCCAACTCTCATTGATCTAGAGACCCAGGAGATTTCTTGCATGTGAACAACTGCATCTATGTCCCTGATGCTTCCAACCTCTGCCTCTGGGTCCTCCACTACAAGCATGACCACCCCTTATCTGGACACTTTGGTCAGAATCAGACACTGGAGCTCATTCACCGAGAGTATACCTGGCCTGGCATTCAAGCATTTGTCAAGGAATACATTTCTTTATGTACAGCTTGCACCCATGCTAAGGTACCCCATCACAAACCCTATGGTTTCCTCAAGCAGCTCCCCATTCCAGAAAAGCCATGGAATTCCATTTCTATGGATTTCATTGAACAGCTCCTGGCTTCCTCCAGTCACTCTGCCATCCTTATTGTGGTAGATCATCTATCGAAGCAGTGCATCTTTATTCCTACAGATGACAAGGTGACCTCCCCAGAGCTTGCGAAACTCTTCTTACTCCATGTGTTTTCCAAACATGGAGTTCCCTCCCACATCACCTCCAATTGAGGTTCCAAGTTTGTTTCCCATTTCTTCTGTTCTCTGGGTCAAGCCCTCAATATCTGTTTCCACTTCACCTCTGGGTATCATCTGGAGGGTAACGGTCAAACCAAGCAAATGAATCAAACCCTGGAGCAGTATCTATGTGTTTATTGCAACTATTAGCAGGACAACTGGTCTGACCTCCTGCCCCTCATGGAGTTCACTTATAATAATGCTCCTAATGCTACCACAGGTGTTTTCCCTTTCTTTGCCAACAAGAGCTATCATCTGAACATCTTCATGCACCCAGAATGTGATCTCACCTCCACCTGAGCTCGAGAATACACCATAGACCTTGACTCTCTCCATGCCTTCCTTCATGAAGAAGTAGCTGCCGCCCAAGTCAGATACCAAGGACCTGCAAATGCCTGATAATCTCTATCACCAGACTTTAAAGTAGGTGACCAGGTATTTGTCAAGGCCAAGTACTTTAGGACTACATGGCCTTCCAAGAAACTCACTGAAAAAAACTTAGGTCCTTATTCCATTATTGCTCAGGCAGACTCACTATCCTTCACACTCCATCTTCTGAAGAACATGAAGTCCATTCATCCAGTCTTTTATGTTTCTTAACTTGAACCCTCTGTCTCCAACATGATTCCAGATTGTGTGCAACCACCTCCACCTCCAGTTGAGATCGATGGTGAACTGGAGTTTGAGATTTCTGAAATCCTAGACTTAAAGATAGATTGTAGGTAAAGGAACTGCAAATTACTATATTTGGTTAAGTGGTTAGATTATAAGGATACTAATGAGAAGACCTCATGGCTCCTGGCTACTAAATTAGAGCATGCTTTGGAGATCATTGAGGAGTTTCATCTCTGTTACCCAGACAAACCCAGGCCATCTTATGATTAACCAAATGTAGTGGATCTAGTGGATCCTCTATCTATTCTAAGACTGTTTTTTCCATCTTCTTGTCTACCACTGAAATTTTGCCAATCTCTGCACAAAGTTCCAACAGCTCCACTGCTACCTCGTTCTCCTCACTGTCCTCACTCCCCAAACTCCTGGCTTCTCTGGTCTCCTCTGCCCATGCTGTCCCCAATGCATCAACCAGCCACTCCAGCAGCTGGTTCTTGCATTTGGCCTCTTACCGTACCTTCCGGCCCACCTCCCTTATTGATGTCCCCATCAGGTGACAGCCCTCAGCCACTTGCAGAAGACCCTCCTCTGTCTCCTCAGAGTCTGCCCTGCTATTGGGCACCCCTTCTTCTCCCATCTTCCACCTCCACTTTCTCTCCAGCTTCTTCTGGCTGGGGCATACATACCTCACCTTTGCCTCTATACAGGCAAGGCATGATGTCGACTTGCCCGGGCCCACCTGGCACTCCAGTTCCTGGTTGTTGCACCTCAGGCACTCCAGTCCCTCTTCCACTCTCCACTTGCCATTGCTGCTACTGGACCCCACCTTCTGGGCTTGGTTAAGTTCCTCCACCTAAGCCCATGTTAGAGTGCTAGGTCCTGACACCACTTCCAATACTCACCCATTTCCAGACTGCTGCCACTGCTTTCTGAGCCTCCTCCACTTTCTTCTGAGCCTCCTTCTCTCTCCTTACTTTTCCCTGCCACTTCCACTCAGCATATTTCATGTTACCAAGCTTCTCTTTGTCTTCAATGTGCTTCTCCAGGTGCTTATCAGACCAGGTGTGAATGTCAGTGAATAAAGACATGATGAGGGATACCAGTGTGGAGGTCTCTGGGGTGGTATTTGCTTTTATGGTTTTCTGGCCAGCTAAACCCCAATACCCACTCTGCTCACTTATTCATCAAGAGCACATGCTTCACAGCCTTCAGGGGTTCAGGCCTTAAAAGGGGAATACTGTCATATCCTGTGCCAATGGATCAACTCCGCTATGTTCTGATGCAACTCTGGTTGCTTCTATACTTTAAGCTATGTGTTTCCTAGTTTCCCTTACCTCTGTCTTCTCCTACCTAATGATTAATTACAACTTTACCTATACTAACTCTGTACCATTCCAATACACCTCCATTGTTCCTCCAACCTCACTTTCTGTTCCTGTTCCTTTGTGCCATGTTTTTCCCTGTCATCACTTAGTTTCAGTTTGACATTATTCAACATTGTCTCCTCTGACATCTTCATTTGTATCCAGGATGTACTGGCACCTGCTTCGCTTATGAGACAACTCCTTTCATAACT
>JBBPKN010001321.1:0-18043 GCA_038089275.1 Pulveroboletus cf. rosaemariae | reverse complement strand
GATCACGAGCGCTCGACAGGACCATGGGAGATCGAGTGGATCGTGTTGCCGGAGATATGCAAGTTGACATGTGCCACGCTGAAACACACGGCCGATCTCTTGGCTGGCTTGGAGGTGCACCCGGAGGCAATGGAGAGGAACTTGGGTCTCACAAAAGGTGGGATTGTCTCCGAGGCAGTGATGATGGCGCTTGCGGACAAGCTGGGACGGCAAGTTGCGCACGACGTCGTGTACGATCTCTGCCGGAGGAGTGCAGACGAAGACGTGCCGCTGCTTGGGCTCTTGTGTGCGGACGAGAGGGTGGCCGCTGCCGGGATAGGGAGGGACGAACTGCGCGAGCTGTGCGAGGCTAGGAGTTACTTGGGGCGGTCCGTTGAGATGGTCGAGCGCGTGGTCGGAAGAGGCGCGTAGGGCGAATGGAGCGGAATGGACGGATGACGGGGTGCCTAGCTAGACTGCTAATCTCGATCGGGCACGGCGAATCATTCTCGTACGGTGTAAGCCTTTTGACGACTTGGCCCCCTCCCCGACGACTGGCCGTGGCCGGTCTTCGCAGCGAGCACGGGGCTGGCAGCGCAGAGGTGCGCCTGGGGACGGGCTGGTGCTCGTCCGTTCGCTGGACTGCGCTCACGTTTCTGCAGAGATCTGAGGTCGTCTGTGTGTTCCTTCTTCGATCATCGTCCTCGAAGCAACTCCGTAGAGCGCGGCACGTTGCATCGCCAGCTACGACCATGCCCCGTCGCTCCTCCCCCTGCCTTTAACCCCCCCCCTCCCCCTCCTTCGCTCCTTCCCTCGCCTCCCTTTCCCCCTTCCCCATGCCCCATATCATCCCCCTCATCGCCTCGCACTTCCTCGGTACGTCTTGGCTGCACCGAACTCGTGACGCTAACACGCACCAGGTGTCATCCTCTGTAGTTTGTATGCCCCGCTCTCCCTGCTCCTCGCACGTCGGCTGACCCACGGCAGGTTGTATGGCCTCACCTTGGCACAAACATGGTACTATTTTCACTCGTTCCCCAAGGACAGCTGCCACACAAAGGCCCTGGTCAGTGCCGCCCCCCTCGTGTCTGTCTCGGCTCATCGTACACTTCTAGGTCGCATTCCTGAGGTAGATCGCTGCCATCGACAACCCCTCCCCCCACTGCTTGCACTCATCATCGCACCGCTAGCGTCCTTGGCACAGCTCAGACCGTGCTCGTCTCCGCATCGATATACCAATATACTATCGTCTGGGCTGGGGACGTCGTCATGTCAGGTTATGTCACGTCGTAAGGTCTTCCGCGTGCCTCGGCTGACGGACTCACATCACGCGTTCACACAGCTCATTCGAGGTGCGTGTAGGCGCCTATCGCAGCGTCTCTTTTTAACTGTAGGAACCGTGTCCCCAGGCGTCGATGGGCGTCTCTGTAAGCCTCTTCTTTCAATTCCGTCCCTCTCTGACGCCGATGTCCGCGTTGTCCAGTTTGTGATCGCGTTCGGAGTGCAATTGTCAGTGAAACTTGCCCCCTTTGTACCTCCGGGATGGTGCTGATCGTCGTCCACCCACTCAGGACATATGCGCATCGTATTTGGAGATGTGAGTCCCGCGCGAAACAGTCGAGCCCTCGCGTGCCACATTCGATCTCACCCAGTGCGCTAGTGAGTTTTTGTAATCGGCTACTGACTTATCCCATCGTAAGTGCCACACAATCAGGCCCAGATCCCCGGCTTATATATTTGCATGCTGCTAGGTCGTCTTGGCGTTCATTGCACTAGGTCAGTCCCATTCAACTTGTCCCCACGGATCCCAACGAAACTCCTCTAGGCTGTGGTGGAGGTATGCCTCGCACGACGTCGGTTTCGAATCGCTACTCATGATAGTGATCAAGCTATGTTGGCAGAGACGTACGTCGGTGACAGCCACCACTCTGTCTATCATTAACCAAGACCCACCTGTAGTGTCAGAACGCCGCAATGGCAGCGAACGAGTGGAAGCAACGTCGGTCACCTCTCGTCCCCCCAGCATTTGTTGGCTCATCAAGTCCTTCACCTAGCTCTCCGCGCTGATCTTTTATCTCGCTTCCATGGCCTGTGACCTTCTCATCGCAGGCTCTCAAGCATACTTGTTTCACAAGTCGAGGACCGGGATTGGGCGGTAGGTTTTGTTTTCGGAGGGGCAGAGCCGCACCAATGACCTGCCTCAGTTTAGGTGGTCTTATCACAAGGCTAACCATCCTTGTCATCAATGTCGGTTTATTGACAAGGTACACTTTTCTATCGTTCCATGGGGAGACTTTGATCAGATGTCTCGTTAGCATCGATGTAACCATCTTTCTCGTGCTGGTATGGTCTCTCTTTCAAGTTTGCTGGTCGCGCTCATGACCCTATCCAGTTCCTCGTCTGTCCGTCCAACGGCGCGTTCCTCGTGCCTTATATTCTCATGAGTCACTGTCAGTCTCTCCCTGCCTCTGAGAAGTGTTGACGAACATCTCGTCCAGGTTACCTCAATTCGTTCCTGAGCGTGTGAGCGTCACCGTCTGCGTTTGTTGTAGCCTCTGTTGAGCACTGATCCTGGCACCTCTTAGCCTTAATTCGCGTCTCCTTTTGCGTGAATTGGTCGAGAATGATGAGGTATGTCCCTTCCTGACGATGATCAGATTTGGAACTGATGGGTGGAATAGTACGCCTGTCCGAACATTGCAAGTTCCGTGGATGGTTTTGGGATCAGACCACCCTCACAAGCGCGCTCTCAATGTCCATCTCCATCCTCGTCTCACTCCCAGGCCCCATCTCAATGCCAGGGGCCCCCCTCCCAATCACGCACCCCGAGTCCCTCTAGGGTCGACCTGTGCCCGATCACGCTCGTCTCGCGGGTGTAAGCAGGCGTCACTTTTTGCTCATCGACCACCCTACCCCACTCCATCGTGATGTCTTTCCAAAACAAAATGTAATAGAATTTCCGCTTCCACTGTCCACTCTTTCCTACCTTTTTGGCGCACAAACGAACAAGAAAGTTAAGGGATGGAGCGACACCGTGGCATTGCCGCCAGGTGACTCTGAGGTGGGTGAGATCGTCGTTTGTCATGACACGAGTGTAGGTAGCGCTCCAAGTGTTGACAAGAAACGACACGAGGGTGGTAGACTCTGGTTTGGTTGGGTCCGAGTGAATTGGGGGTGCGTGTCGTCGGGGACACAATCTTGGGTACCTCAGATAGACCGGTCCGCCATGTAGATTTATGTAAACCTCGATGATATGTATACGACCGTATCGTAGAAAAGGCGGCTGTACATGTACAACGGACGTTACACAGATAGGACTCCGTCCGACACCGCTTGACCATCATGAGGACGCATGCCGGTGCAAAACGCCGTCTTCAGAACACAGGGCAACCACGAACCGCATTTCCGCTTTGGATCTGAGACCGCACCACGGGTCGTTCACTCACCTGTTCGTTCGTACCCGCCGTAGGCTTTTCGGGTGCAGTCAAACCGATTCGCTCACCGCGACATCATCGTTGGACGCCGATTGCCCGGCGTTGGGAAGAAAGGGTGGACGGGAAGTGGCCGATGAACTCTATGGACCGCAGGGTCACGACAACGAGGGGCATAAAGAAGGTGTAAGGAGACAGTGCACTACGACTGTAACCGCACTTTCCGAGTGACCCCAGCGTTTCCTCGAGGACGGTCAGAGTGTAGGTGCATTTGATAACGTCGGATACGGGTCTTCGATATGACGGGCTACACGACTAAATAGCCCTCCCTCACTAGCCCCTCCAGAAATCCACGCACAACACCATCCTCGCAACCACCCAAAAACCCAACCAACGCCTCCTTCCCTAACACCACCCTCCCTCCAGCCGCGCCTGCAACACCACCGAGCGCCCGCCCCAAAAACGCTCTCACGTCACCCACGTATCCCACCAGATCCACAGACCCGCTCTCCGCCGCCGCCAACCGCGAATATGCTGCCTGATATCCCGCCGTCTGTTCCTCGTAATCAATCTCCGTTAATCCAGTTCCTCCGGTCGGTTCACCATCTTTCGACGCGAGATACTGCGGTTCGCCAAACAGTTTGACGAGGGCTGTGAATACCGCTGGCCTATGTAAAAGGCATGAGCGAAATGACAACCGAACCAAAAGGGCTGACGGCGGATATACCAGCTTCGCGACGCGGGCTCCGACAGCATCACTCGGCTCTCTGTCAACATCCGCGTCAACCCGACTGCCACCACCTTCCGATCCTTGCGTGGCATCTTTGGTACCTGCGGTGTCACGAATCCCATCAAAATCTGTGACCACAGTCTGGCGATCCCGTCAGTACCCTGCACGTGTCCTCAGTCCAGAGGCACGTACTGCGGTTGAATCTCCTCCACCGTTGAAATTAAATAATCTGGCCCCATTCCGTCCACGTCAATCGCCATCGCCAACAACAGGAAATACGTGAAGTGATACACGTATTTATCCGTCTTGCTCGTCTGCATCCTTGTCAATAATGTTATCACGAGCGGGCGCATATACGGTTTCAACTGTCCCCTATCCGAGCATCAGGGCAGTCCACCCACCTCACTAGTATGGAACTCACGGATCCACGTTCCGCACCACACCCTCCAATAGTTCGAATCCCCACCCGTCATTCATCTTGCTTGGCACTAACCGCTGCTGCACAATCGCCAACACTCGCTCCACCTGACCCGCCTTTACCATCTCTTGCGCGTCTCGCGCTAAAAACGCCCGTAACAGTTTCACGAGACCTGGAATGCTCCCTTTTTGCTGCCAGCACGCGGGGGTGAGTAAAAACGGTAATAGGGAGCGGTATTCAGTCGGGATGCTGGTGGTGTGCAATGAAAGCATTTGAGCAAGGATTTGAAAGACATAGGGGACGTATTCTGTGCTAAGCCATGAGTAGCGATGGAATCAGGGAGAAGGAGCGTACACATACGGTCGATATCCTGTTGCAAGATGAACGTGAACGGGCCAAACAGGGCTTGTTCGAACGTCGACAAAGTCGATGGGGTGCCATGTACGACGAACCTATCCGCCTGTCAGCGTCCTCATCAACGCATCACCCTCGGACGCACCGTATCAATGCCGAAATACTCTCGAAAATATACTGATCAAAGTTGGGATTACTCGGATTCTTGGAGATGGTGCCGAGGATGCTGACGAGGCGCTGAAGGAATTGTTGATAGACGGGCGTCAGCGTCTGACGTGCTGTGACGATCACACGCATCGCGCCTAGTCCATGTGTTGTGTGAGCATTGGAATCCAGACAGGCGGGCGCCAAGCATACACTTCATGAGATGGTCGTTCTCAGCGACTTTTTCAGGTGTACCCGCCCCTTCGATCTTGGAGAGCACCGCATCCAACAAGTCAGCCGCAAAATCGTGCACATCCGCTTGTGCAAACCTACAAGGGAGATGAGGCAGGGGTATGTACGTAGAAAGAGACGGTCACGAACAGCAGCTGTGTCCCCTTTTTGATAAACAGGATGCGGTCGATGGTGACGGCGGCATAGGTGTACGCGACGTAATTGTCCGACGTGAGGTGCTTGATTAGGGGTGGTAACACGGCGAGCAACTGCTCTTTTGTCAGCTGTGCGCACCATTCTTCGTCAGTCGTGGGGTGTGCACCAAGTACGAGACACCCTTACCTGGTTACGGAAGGTCAAAAGGAACCGGATGGCATCGACTTGGAGGATCGGATGGACCGTCCCCTGCGTGGACTGTAAATCTTGAAACACATGGTCTGAGAAAAACTTGACCACGTCCACTTGGGCATTGACCGACGTCACGCCATGCTACAACATGCGTTAGTGATTCAAACACTCCCAACGCAACGAGTAGAGACCCACTTGCGTTGTCGACGCCTCGGTCGCAATCGCACCCAACAGGTACACCGCCGAATCCTTGGCTCTCCAACTCGCCTTTTCATCGCGCCCATATTCCTCCAAACCTGTCTGAATCCATCTTCCCACAATTTCTGTTGTCTCTGTCCGATAACCACTCCCCACAAGTGCCTGCAACACGTCTGCTGCCGCCTGTCGCCGTGTGCTCACATCCCCGCCAATACCACCCACACTTCCACCGGCACTACCCACACCTCCGCCGGAAGGGAGGGCAAGATCGAGGCGAATATATTCCAGGGGGTCATCTTCGAATTGTTCAAGGTCGTGTGTACGGAGGGAGACGTTGGGCACGACGACGCCTTGAACGAGCGAGGAGATGACATCGCGGGAAGAAAAAAGCGAATTGTAGTGCCCTGAACGGATGGCAGTCGAGATGAATCGCAGTGCCTGTGAGACGAGCTACGTGTCGAATGGATAGATTAGGATTGGACGCCGCGAGAATGTGGACATAGGACGCACGTTGTCATCAGCAACGTTGGGGAGATTGTTGGATCCGACGAGTTGCCAGACGGTTTGGACAAAGTGTTCGATGGCAGGCGACTTAGCAAGTTGATCGGGGTAGAGTTTTATGAAGAGCTGAACCTGGACCTCAGCACGCGCGCATCGCAAAGTACAATACCACGCACCTCTGTGATTTCGAAGATGACGGTCTTAAGACGCGCTGGCAGAGATGGCGCGGCATCGTCAGGCTGAGAGGCACGTCAGACGGCGTATGTCAAGGGAGCACAACACATACGTCTTTACGCAACTCTGGAGGATCCCACGTCAGAAAGCGCTGAAACCACCCCGTCGGGGGAACAAAAAACTCGTCATGTGCGTCCTCGATAGCGGGTGGCAAATCGTGACACGTAAAATCGTAGAAGATTTCTGCCAATAAGATCTGCACCTGTGCGACAACATCGAGGTTGGGCGGGGGGGTGCCTAATAGGAGTGTTGCAGACTGGCGAAAGAGCTCGAGGAAGGGGGAGATGAAGCGATTGAGGATGAGGTTGATCTCAGTGTAAAGTTCATCCGATCGAACCTGGGAGCGCCAGTGGCGGAAGATGGAGTGTGCTGTTTCGAGGACGCCGAGGTTGATGTTGTATTCTGTGGGGGAGAGGGAGATGACGAGTTGCTGGGGAGAGAATCAGATGGGTACGATCGGGATGGGTGGGACGTACGTCGATGAGATCGGGCCACTTTTGGGGAAAGTCGAGCTCTGCTATGAGGGCGACGGATTCTGCGATCTGTGCGCGGATGCCCTTGTCTGCGGGATGAGAGAGGGTGATCATGGCGGGGACGAGCCGGGTCCGGAGAGTGACCTTGTCTTGCTCGGGGAGGGGCGCGACATCCTGCGCGGATTAGCAAAGGGACGTGGATGGATCAGAGAACGGACCTCCTCCCATCTGAGTTTTGCAACATTTTTGAGGTAGATGCCACCAGCGAGGCGGACGGCGCGGTCGGGCGCGCTGTCGAGGATGAGGGCAAGGAGATGGGGCAAAAATCCGGGCTGTGTGGTGAGCTGATTGAGCTGTTGTTCTGCTTGTTTCCTGGATGTGGGCTGGAGGGAGGCACTGAGCAGCGAAGCGACATCGGACATGATCACTCGAACGAGGTGGTCTCTCTCGACGCGCCCCTCTCTGAGACTGCAACGCGCTTTGTTTGTCACTAATTACTACCAGCCCATCTCGCGCAGCACGCTCTCCGAGTCTCGCAACTTGAACTCTCTCTCCGACGCCGACTCGTCAGACTCGGTGCTTAACCGCCACTCTGCCCTCTGCCTTTCCCGCTGTCGTTCGCGCTCGCGCTCCCCTTCGCGCAGACGATAACGCGCGTGCTCGCTCGCGTCCGATAGACGCAATTTCAGGCCCAACTGCGTCCCCATCGGTGCCTGCCCTCCTGTACCCTTCGACTGCCCAACCAAGGATGCGCCCACAGATGACATGACTGGATGTGTGTTGCCGCTCCCGCTCCTAGGGTCGAGATTAACGAATGGGGAGGTGGACGGTTGGCCCTCCGCCACGGCGCAGAGCAGATGATGGACCGTGTCCGTATCCGAGGTCGTCACAGTGGACAAAGTGTCTCTCATCGTCAGACTGGGGTAGAAGCTAGTTCTGGAACGAGTGCCAGAGACACGAGCAGAGGTAGTGGGGGGGGTGTAGAGAGAGGTGGCCGTTGCGCTCAATGGACGATAGGCATGAGCATACGAGCGCGCGGTATGGATGAGGTGCGCAGTCGTGGGCCGTGTAGGGGACTCGATAAGGCGGGTAACTCCAAAATTAGAAGAGAGAAGGCGGGAGAGACGCGCTGGGTTTAAAGACGGCGAGGTGAGTGGTTCTGTAGACGGGGTGGGGGAGAGCGAGGAGGACGAAGAAGAGAGCGAAGGTGAGGGGGAGAACGGGGAGATGTACACCGGCGACGGCACACGCACAGGCGGGACGGCTACCACAGAACCCGAGGACAAATTGGGATCTTTGGTTCCGAACTCGAGGCGGGATCCAAACTCGGTGTCGGTCGGGGTACACACCGGCGTGGTCACGGGGACGAGCTTGCGTCGCGGAACAGCATGTCGACCCAGCTCGAGATTCTGTGTCGACAGGGATCTCGGGGGCCCTGGCGCAGGAAAGGTGGGCGAGACCCAGGACTCATCAGAGAGTCGTCTCTTGGATCCGGTGGACTTGCGTCTGAATCGGAACACGGCGAATCTGGGTTTGGGAGGGTCTCTAAAGGGATCCGTGGCGAAGGGACGACGGCGGATAACGTAGCGAGTGGTGAAGAAAAAGGCGACAAGGGCGAACAGGACGCCGAACACGGCACCAAGAACGGCTGGGGTCTGGGACCGATGGGGGGCGGGCAAGGTTGCATGGGGGTACTGAGAAGGGGATGGTTTGGGAGTTGGCAGGTGTTCGAATGGCTCGAGAATGGCCGCAGAGGGTGAGTCCGGGACATGCGCAAGAGCGGTCGACACGGCCATATGCTGGACAGGCTCCGACCAACAGTCATCGTCGTCGTCGTCATCGGTGAGAGGCATCCCCAGCGAGTAATTGACAAGCCAAAGGAGCGTTATAAATGAGCGTAATCGAGACATTGCCCTGTCCCCCTTCCTTCGTTCCTCGCCCTTATCAATGGCCTGGAGGCTGACCTTGACCGCGTCCTGCACACGTGACTGATCACATGATTAACACGTGGTGGCCGCGTTTGCTGTTGGTTCGAAAAAAAAAACGCGTTGATTTTTTGTTCTTGTACGACGATGAACCATCCAAAGACACCCTCGCGATTTCGCTCTCGTAGCGACGCCAAGACGCCCCTCACTCCGTCCATCGTCTCCCAGTTCAATGCAGTCTCGCTCGGATCACCCCAAAAGCGTGCACACCCTGCCGATATCTCCAATCCCTTCCTCGTTCGTTCTCGTCCTACTTCTCCCGTCAAACGTACCACATCTGCCGCACCCGTTCCAACGTCCTCGAACACAGGTGTAGTCAGAAAAGGCGGCGTCGAATCCCGTCTCGATGTCGTCTCGCACGACTATCATCCACCACGTCCAGAACTCAAACGTTCTCGGTCAACACCTTCTACCCGGGAGCGTACTCTCTCCCACTCCTCCACTCATCCTGATCGCTTTATCACTGCCCGCGAAGATGCCACCCTTCCATCTTCCCTCTCCTCTGGTGCAACCGCTGCTACGGCCAACGCGTCCACCTCATCCCCAGGTCACACGGCCCGTCTCGCCAACGCCACTGGTGTCCCCCTCAACAAACGCGTCTTGGCCTACCATGAGCCACCCCCTGCCTCCTCTTCTTCCACCTTCCTCTCCACCCAACGCACCTTGGCCCGCCCACTGTACAGCCGCAGCACCCTCCCTTCCTCCAATGGTACCTCCTCCTCCAAGTCCCGACGCGTCCCCACCACCCCCGAACGGGTCCTCGATGCACCAGGCATGGTCGATGACTTTTACCTCAACCTCGTCTCTTGGAGTGCGCTCAACGTCGTGGGTGTCGCACTCGGCGAAAGTACCTACCTCTGGGCAGCGGATACAGGTGTTGTCTCCCATCTAGGGGACGCTCCCGATGACACGTACGTCGCCAGCATCGATTTTAGCGGTGACGGGGTCTACATCGGGATCGGCCTGGGCAGTGGTGCAATCGAACTCTGGGACGCCGCCTCTTCGCAAAAACTGCGTACGATGGCACCCAGCTCGGATGTGAGCAGTGCGGGCCAGGTGGCGAGCCTGAGCTGGTTTCACCATATATTGACCTCGGGCCATTCCAATGGTTCAATAGTGCATCACGATGTTCGAGTACCACGACATGTTGTTGCGACGCTCCAAGGGCACACGGGTGAAGTGTGTGGGCTGCGTTGGAGCCCTGGGGGTGAAGTACTCGCGAGTGGTGGCAATGATAATGTGGTCAACCTTTGGGATGGTCGTGGTGGGGACGTGGGCTCAGGTGCCGCCCGGGGGACACCCAAGTGGACGAAACGCAACCACACGGCGGCAGTCAAGGCCCTGGCGTTCTCACCCTGGTCGCCGTTGCTTGCGAGTGGGGGCGGGACATCGGACACGTGTATACATATCTGGAATATGAACACGGGGGCAAGATTGCATACGTATCACACTGGGGCACAGGTGACGGGGTTGCACTGGAGTGTGGATCGAAAGGAGTTGGTGAGTACGCATGGGTTCCCGGGCAACGGGATCGTTGGGTGGGGTTATCCCCCTTCCTCGTCTGGGTCTGGGTCCAGTACGGGCTCGAATTCTGGGGGAGGACCAGCAGGTAACCCCGGATCACGTGGGACAACGCCGTCGCCCTCGCCCAAGCTATTTGAGATCCGAGATGCCCATGACTCCCGCGTGCTCTTCTCTGCGCTCTCGCCGAACGGTGAGGTTCTCGTGACCGGTGCAGGGGATGAGAATCTAAAGTTTTGGCGGATTTGGGATTCGAGGGATACCAAGGGGAAGAAGAAGACAGCGGGAAAGAAGGAGGAAGGGGGTGCGAGGGGTATTTTAGGGATTCGGTGAGTTGAGGGGTGGAAAGCATTCTGTGTCGTTGCGAGTACATTCTCGCCCTCACCACTGGCTGGGGAGGGTAACTAGCTTGTCGGATGTTCTGCTGTGTTATCCAAGTTAATTGTCTTCTAGTACATTCGGTCCGCGCAATAAGACGCAGATGATTTCGATCCGCGTATTTGAGGATGTACATCGTTCACTGCCAAGTGCCTCCTGCAGCATGGATGACGGCTGTCACAAATGCTTTCGCAAGTGAGAGCTTACATTGCATCCCGCCGTGTTGTCGCCCTCTTCCACTCATTCTGAGGAGAGGCTCTATGCCTTTACTATTACCTTGACAGTTTTTTGTCATCAAGAAAAAGGGTAAGATAAGGTGACTGCAACAAAGGAAGAGAAGTTAATCAAAACAAAAGAACTTCATTTTGCAGTAAAACATAGCATGTAAATTCACTTTTTACAGAACATTCTCAAGAAGCTGTTATACATGAGTGTTGAATCTAACTCATAACATTCACTCAGAAGTAGAATGAATGATTTATTAGTCAAAGAATGACATATAGTGGAGCCTTGCTAAATCAAGGGGACACTGGAATAAACAAGATTTCAGCTTGAATTAAATACAGTAAGCAACAAAATCTAACCTCAATTCTAGTGCATGAAATGCACTGCACTCACATGTGGGAATTTTGCTTAGCTTTGTTAAAATCAAATATGATAGTTACCCCTGGCTACAAATAATTCTCCTAGGTCATGTGATTTAATTCACAGGCTCATAAGATATACTTCAATTAATCAAGGGTACTTATTGTAACAGTTTTGTTGCTAATATTAAGAATATCATAAATTAGTATAAAGCATATTCTTCTTTAGCCTCAATTATCTTTTGAATTCTTCTAAATATACTGTTATATCCTGGGACTAACCCAGTCCAACTTTGTTTCCTCTAATCCTTCTTTAACATATCTCTGATCTTTTACCTTAGTTTGCCTTTTTTTTCTACACTTCTATACTATATATACACTAAGCAACAAAACTATTTCAATATTTAACCTCAATGCAGTGTATGAAGTGTACCACAATTACATGTGGGAATTTTACTTAGCTTTGGTGAGAGTAAATATAGTTATTACTTCTAGCTAAAATCCATCTCTGTTAAAACTTTCATCCCAATAAAAAAAAACTGTTAAAACCTATACCAAGACAAGTATACTTTTAACTGGTTTCTTTTTGAATAAAACTCTTGATGCTGAAGGTAGGTCAGAACTCTGGAGGGCTCCAGGGGAATCTAGAAAGAGTTTCAATGGTTGAATGGGACTCAGCTTCACCTTATGTGGTGTACCCTTGCACTTTTCCAGTGTTCTGATTTACATAGATGTTGGAGGTGGGTAAGAAGGCTATCTTTATGCTCAACAGAAGGGGCAGGCAGGACAAGGGGAGTCAAGCCTAGTCATGGGAGTAAGGCCTTATGACTCCTTCAAGGATATTGTGTAGCCTTAGAGGTACTTCAGAGTAACCTGGAGGGTCAGAGTGAGCCCAAGGACTCAAGTAGAGTGAGAACAATGACAAGAGTGTGTTTCTGTTGTTTTTGTTGATATTCATACTGAGGTACAAGATACAAAACTACAGTACTTATACCTTAGTGAGGCAGAACTATCTAGGAGTGTAATAAAGTGAGACAAGTGCAAACTCAGAAGCAAAGCAGATGTCTAGATATCTAGGAAATGAATGGAGATGTCAGGGAAGACAATGACCAATCATGTCAGACTAAAACTGAAGGGTAACAGGATGAAACAGGGGAAAGCAAGGAACAGGAATGGAACAGGAATAGTAACAATGATGGTAATGGTAACTGAGACCAGGAATGGTAACAGAGTTATACTGGGACAATCCAGAGATAATGAAGGAAAACTAGGATTGTACTTAACTGGAGCAGAGATAGACTGGAAGCAGAATGGGGCAGAGTGGAAGTGGAAGTCTGGGGGAGCATATAATGCTAAGGGGTGGGAAGCATACATGCATAGCTGGGAAAGACTGGAATGGTGATAGAGGGCTGGAGTTGCCTGGAGGGGAGTTAGAGGGCTAGAGTGGCTTACTAGATATGAAGACCAATTGTAAGCTGGGTTGGAATGGGGTTGGAATTTGGATTGGAGGTCCAGGATATAACAGTATCCTCCCCTTAGGTCTGAACCCTTGAAGGCCATTGATCCAGGATGCAGAGGGTACAGACATGTGATCTGCAATAGTGTGGTAATGGGCATGTGATTGTGCACTTTAGTAACATTGGGGGTAGAGTGAAGGGTTGTGGAGGTAATGAGCATGTGACCTTGTTTAGTGACAATGGGGTGGAAGAGCAGAGTTTCTTGGCTTGCTCATGAATAAAAATGGGGACTTCAATGGTAGCTTATCCTTCCTTCATTACAACAACATGATTGCACTCAATGATATTATGGCCTGGGCCAATCAATGCATCACAGAGTGCACTAATGACAATGAGGCATTGAGTGATGCCAAATATGCTGACCACAAGAGGCACATGAAGGTGAGAAAGGAGAAGGAACAGAGGAGGGCAGAAGAGGCCTGGAAGATGGTGAAGGAGATTGCCTGAAGGCAGGCTGAGAAGGCTGAGAGGGCCTGGAGGATGGCAGAGGCAGCTGCCCAAGAAAAGGCAAGTACCATGGTTGTTATCCTGTGAATAGCATGACTGATGATCATCAGGCAGTATGAGTGCAGGCCCAAGTGGGGCCCAGCAACAACAAAGGAAAGCAGAGGGTGAAGGAGGCACCAGCATGTGGATAGGGGGATGAAGTGTGAGGTGGGCATGGGAAAGTCCACTTTGTGCTTGGCCTGTCAAGAGGCCAAGGTGAGGTGTAAATGCCCAGGGGAGGAGAAGCCAATGTGGAAGCAGCATTGGAGGGATATGGAGGAGAAGTGGCCTGAAAAGAGGGCTTACTCAGAGAAAGCAGAGGGCAGTGCCAAGCAGGTGGCAACTATACAGGAGGTGGGGGGCCAGGTGGTGTGGAAGATGAGGAGGGAGAACTGGCTGCTAGTGCAGCTGGTCAATATTCTTGATTCCACATGGAGGATGAGTGGAGAGGATGTGGAGAGTGAGTTAGAGGACAGCAAAGAGAAAAAGGTGGTGGAAGAGGTGGTGGAGCTTGGGACAGAGATCCAGGAGGAAGCAGAAAGGGACAAAGATGAAGATGTAATGGTACTAGAGTAGTGTACTAATTACTCTAGTTTGTTTTTGTAACAGAGGTCAGGATTCAGGAATGACCCAGGGGGGCCAGAAATTAGGGTACAAAAAGGGGGTTAATGACTTCTGAAGTGAAGGCTTTGAGCCTTGAGTGAACAAGTTTGGAGAAATGTGGAGTAA
The DNA here is from genome assembly GCA_038089275.1 of Pulveroboletus cf. rosaemariae. Taxonomy (NCBI): domain Eukaryota; kingdom Fungi; phylum Basidiomycota; class Agaricomycetes; order Boletales; family Boletaceae; genus Pulveroboletus; species Pulveroboletus cf. rosaemariae. Next base: position 3,802 of record JBBPKN010001321.1, on the reverse strand, counting down.
GTTCAGAAAGTAAGGTTTCTGCAAATTGTAATAACCTGTCAAAATAAAATCTCATGACCAGGCAAGTGGTACCTTGGGTGATCATGGGGCAATAAGGAGGACAAAAGAATAGCCAAGAACAGATGGAAGAAATAGCCAAATTTCCCAAAGGGGTGAGATTAGAACCTGATGTCAAAATGGTTGCTTTTGCCATAAAGACAGAGAAACTGAAAAGGAATAATGGAGGTAAAGGCAGAGAGTTTCGGGGCTTTGGAAAGACTTCTGGAGAAAAGGTCAGAAATTAGACTAGAGTCTGATAGTTAAATAGAGACTACAAAACAAATGTTGGGAAGGTTGGATCTAGGGTAGAGAAGGAACAGAGTTGAGGAAGGTTTTTTATCTTCAAAGGGAACTGAAACATGCTGATTGCCAGCAAGATAGTTTGTCATGCAGCTAGGGATTGGAGTTAAATTGGAGTTGGGTGAGATTCTGATAAAGCAGGTAGGGGCAGAAATGTTGAAGACATATTCTATTCCTGATGTCCTTATTCAGTGAGCTCCAATACTGGTCTGATGAACAACTAGCTCCTCATTCTCTCAATGGGGTGGGCCTAATGTGGGCCAAACATCTGGAGCATATGAGGAGGAGGTTAGCTAGCCATATGATTTTAGATTGGAGAAATGCTATGTAATTATTAGGAGGACAGGGGTCTGGGACCAGAGATACAGGAGGAGTAGCTGGAGGGGTGGAGCAGACACAATCCAGGAGTTTAGCAGTCAGGGGAGGTGAAGGGTCAGAGCCTGTGGGGGACCACCTGGTTGCAGACACCATTTGAGAGGTCAGTGGCTGCCTTTGCTGAGAGATGAAGGAGCAGAATAAGCTTCTTTGTGACCTAATCAAGATCAAGCTGGCAGAAGGTCATCAGGCTGGGTACATTATGGCAGGAAGACCAAGGGTCATTCCTGTCAACCTTAAGGCTGAGGCTGAGCAGGAGGATGGCAGAGTGGCAGTTGGAGAGGATTCAGAGGAGTGGATGTTCCACTAAGAGTTGCTTACTGGTCTTGCCTTCTGTATATACCAATGTCAGTATACTGATTGAATTGCACATTGTCTATGTGCAGCAACAAGGGGAGGGAGGTGAGCTACTTGAAAGAGAGATGGAGATGATTGGAAATGATTGGAGATGGGTGTAGTCAACATAGGTAGGGGTCAGTCACTGCACAAGTGGTAAGGGTGGTCAGAGGGGGCAATCAGTGCAGATCATGCTTGGTTATTGCATGAAGAGGTAGACAGTTGACCAGGTGGCCTGGGCACTGTGGCAGAAGGGACTGGAGAGGGACCAGAGAGGTGAGTGGGAATAGAGGGAAGGGCAAGAGTGCAGAGGGACTGGATTGCTAGATGCAAGCAGTGGTTTCCAGTGTGGTCACTAAATGCTATCTCCTCCTCAAGGTCAACATTCCATCATCAACTAGGAGACAGAAAATAAAGAGGCCAGGGGCAGCACAAGACGTGAAACAGAAATGGTCTGGAAGGATCTGGAAAGACAGGAGGAAGGCCAGAAGGAAAAACCAATCAAAAAGATGGGCACAGGAATGGGAAGGTCCCAGGGGATCTAGGAAGAGCAGAAATATCCCCAAAGGAGAAGAAGAACCCAGGGAAAACAAAAGGACAAGTCCCAGATGACAGGTCAGAAGGAATGGAAATGAAAGGCAAAGAGAAATGGAGTCATTAGAACAAGGCTGGAAGAACAAGGAATTCCCAAGGCAAACAATGGAGGGGTTCAGAAGTGTTCCAAAGAAATGAGCAGCATTCCCAGGAGATGCAGAAGAGCAGAATCATTGCCAAGGAAGGGATACCCAGAACAAAAGAATTCCCAGAAGATGCAGAAGAGCAGAAGGTCTACCAGGAAAAGAATACCCAGGGAAAACAGAAGGACAGGTCCTGAGACAATATTCAGAAAAGAAAGAAATACCTGTGAGTGGGAACAGAGTCATCAGGAATCATGTCTGAAGAGCAAGGATTTCTCGGGCAAGAGATGGAGAGGTGCAGAGACAATTCTGCCAAACAGGTCTTCCATAAGAGGACAGAGGGTGCCAATAGCATGGGATTATAGAGAGGTGGTGCATAAAACAATGTAGCACCATACAGAAGAAATCCAAGCAGAGAACCATAGCAAACCAAAACAACACTCAAACAACCACAAGTAGGGAAGGAAAGGGTAATCACAGTGCAGTCATGATGGAAGTGTAAACCTTCCAGGGAGGTGAAAATGGACAGAGATGCCCAAAGGGGGCAAGAGACTTTTGACATGTGAGACAAAACATGGGGAGTGCAGCAGAGTGCAGAGGAAGAGGGGTGGTGCTTCTGAAGCCTGGTTGGTCAGCAAGGTGGATATACCTTAGCTGCAAGGATAAGGAAACAGGTGGCAGAGGTATCACAGGCAATAAAGAATAAAGGGTCTAATGCTACAAGTTTGGAAAAGGGTGGTGATGGATGGAGGTGTCTTCCTGGTAGGCATATCAACAGACAAAACTGGCCTGCTATAGAGAGCAGAGTGATGCAGAAATGACCATGCACTTAGGTGACAAAGTCATAACTACTAGATTATAACAACAAGAGCTGTGGTTTGAAATCAGAGTTAGCTGAGACTGGAGTGGTATGGAGCTACAGGGGGTGCATGGGATGCTGGCATGTGTTATCCAGTGAACAAATGAGGTACTACTCAATACCTGGGGTTAATGGACCACAGTGGATGAGTTAGTGGTGTCCTAGAATTAGTGAACACAAACCATCCAGCAGAGGGTAATGCTAGGCATTGACAGAGTGAAGCCAATAGTCTTTGTAGAGTGTGTGGAGATCCGATAGCTTGAGCAGAAGAGGTGAACTCAAAAGAGATAGTGAGGCATTGAAAGAAGCAGTAGTGGGTGGAAAGGTTGGAGTATTGGAGCTCCCAAATCTGAAATAGGACAAGGTACCCAATAGAGATTGTAATGATTGGAAGTGCATGGAAGGGTGGTGCCAGAGGTTGGGGAGACAAGGGGTACAGGTTTAATAGACTTGTTATGCTTGGGAGAATGGGTCTTGTAAGGCTAGAACCAATGGCCAGAAATGGATCACCTAGGAGTAGAGAACAGATACCAGAGGTTAATGACCGCCTATTGATAATCCTGGAGTGACTTGTCAAGAAGGAGCTGGGAGACAGCTGGAGGATGCTTAAACTGTAATGGCTAGATCTAGACATGAGAAAGTGGTTGGAATAGTCTGGAGTGACATGAAGTGGTTTTCCATCAAGGATTACCAGGTGACAACAAAGTGCCAGAGAACTGGAGTCAGCTGCTGGAAAAGAATGGAAAAAAACAGAGGGAGTGGTGCTCATGGGTAGGAAACCATAACCTAAGCTACATTTGAGAATTCATAAGGGCTAGTGATGCTATATGATAGTAGAAAATCACAGCTGTTCTGGAGAGCCTGGAGTTGGTAATAGGGGAATGCCAGGGTCAGGAGTTAGAAGTTGGATCTAGATGCATGTTTTTCAAGTGACAAAGGCCAGTAACTGACATTGTAGAATCATTAGAGTGGCTCGGAGCAACTCAGAACATCAGGGGCTGTAAGGGGCTTGCACCATGAGAACTAGATTAACTTAGGGGTCAAATGCCCAGAAGAGCACAAGGTTATAACAGTGTTATTGGAGATCATATCCTAACAGATAACACAAGAAATGGAATGAAGTTCCAGAGATCTCAGAGGAATCACCCATAAGTGTGCTAATCATGCAGGTGGTTTGGAGTTGAGTGTTGAGAGATAGTGGAGGCCAATTCTGAAG